>KE154428.1:44616-56217 GCA_000411075.1 Sisymbrium irio | reverse complement strand
TAAAATCGCAAAATCTAGTTTTCCCGCCAAAACCGCAAAATCGAGTTTTTCCGCCAAAATCACAAAATCGGATTTTCCCGCCAAAACCGAAAAATTAAATTTTTCCAACTAAAATTAAACTGAATCAAGGCAAGTAACACTAATGTTTGATTTTTTTACATTTATATGAGTTTTATGTATTTTAATGAATTTATAAATTTTATATTCAAAATTATTGTATTTTATATGAGTTTTTGTGTGTAAAATGAATTTATAAATTTTAAAATATTATTAGACGTTTTTTTACTTTCAAATATATTTTAGATCTATAATTAAAACTAGTATAGATTCAAATAATAATTAAATTAAGATTAGATAAAAGAATGGGTATTTTAGGAATTTGTATTATATAGATAGAAATGAACTTTATACTCAAATGTTCAAACGAACAACCTGTCCATCTGGATAGTTCAGCCAGATGAACTACAATTATCGAAACGAACAACAGCTGGATGGTCTATCTGGATGGAGTTAGTTGGATGGACCAGTTGGATGGAATTGCCAGATGGAGAAACGAACAGGCCCATAATCATAAGGGTTCTCCATTCCCATCCCTAAGAACTTAAAGCATTGAATTAGCTTTATCAAGTTTGGCTTGATCTCATAGGCATTGGCTTCTATTGGAGGGGGATGGATTCCATAACTTAG
Organism: Sisymbrium irio; assembly: GCA_000411075.1. Lineage (NCBI taxonomy): Eukaryota > Viridiplantae > Streptophyta > Magnoliopsida > Brassicales > Brassicaceae > Sisymbrium > Sisymbrium irio. Next base: position 55,530 of record KE154428.1, on the reverse strand, counting down.
CCCATGATAATGAGTATCAAAGCTTCCAATTGTTGGCTTGTTCTATTGAGACTGGGAAGGAGTTGATACCAATTTTGGAGGTTGTGGAGCTTTAAGAATGCTTCTTTGGATGTCCATCTCCAACACCTCAAGTGATTTTGTCTTCCCATTCCTCTTCCTTTTGTTTTGGTACCTTTGAAAGCACAAGAGAATTAAGGAACACAATTTAGTAACTATAAATAAAAGTGAATTCATCATCTCTACAAGAGATGTGAAAACAAGGATTTTGTGATTTAGTCTCAAGCAATCAATCAATCTCTAGTAGCTAATTGATTATCCCAAAATAATTGGGAACAAACTAACACATTAGAGATACGGACTATTACATAATCTAAATTAATCAAAATAATTGTGTAATACTAACAACCTAAACAAGAAAAAAAATCAAATGCAAAAAGAAATAAGGTAGACAAAAATAGAGGAACAAGCTAAAAACAGATGATTTTTTTTTTGAAAAAATGTTAAATTTATTCAAGAAAAAAAACCCGTTTACAATGTTTGTGACTTTGTTGCTGAACCACCATACTGAATCAACTTTACATTACAAGCTCATAGTCCTATCTTGATGCTAACCATGTTACCATTGCATCTTCATATCTGGAGTCTCTAATCGGAAGAGAGAGAATTCTGTTTTGGATTTGTCCGTCAATATACTGAGATAAACGACTCGGAGGTGTTGGAGGCTCACCATGTTTGCGTCCATTTCTTTCTCTCCATATTATGTAGAGGGTGGTCTGAAAGCTGTATCGGAAAAGGAACTGGTGGGTATTTCCTAGAGAGGGGTCAACCAGAAGTTCCAATAGCTGAGTCCATTATGTCGTGAAGTTTTGATTAAGGAGGTGTTGAGTGAGAGTTGTCCACATTTCTTCTGAGTATTGGCAAACAAAGAAGAGGTGGTTGTGAGTTTCAGGTGCTGCTCTACAGAAGAGACCTAATGAGTCGGTTCCGGGATTCCACTTCTGTATACGATCTCCTGTAGCTAGGCGGTCGTGGATTGCGAGCCAAGCAATTACAGATTGTTTTGGAGTGGCATGTGAAAACCAAATTTCTTTAGCCTAACTTACTCTTGGGTGTGATGATTTAATGAGCCTCCATGTTTCTTTGGAGTTGAAGTTATTTCTGAATTCATCACCTTTTGTCCTTCAGAGTTTGATATCCTCACATTGAGTTAGTCCTCGGGTTCTCAAGTTTTGAATTTCAGTTTCTATGATGTTGAGTGTTTCTATTTGATGTCGCTTCCGTCTATATGTATTCACCGCTTGTTCGACTGTTGCATTCAGCTTAATCCCCATGTTGATGCGATCACTCTCGCCCGTTAGATCAATGAGCTTGCCATGTGAAGACCAATTATCATACCAAAACGATGTATTCGATCCACTCTGAATTTCGACCCTCGTGAAACCCTTTGCAGTGTCTCGATATTTTAGGATCTTTCTCCACATCCACAATCCAAGAGAACTCTTCCCGTTGACTGACCAAAGAGACCCTTTGCAAATGAGATAGCGATGTATCCATCTGACACATAGAGATGTTTTAGCAGAGTAGATTTGCCATATCAGTTTTAGGCAACTTACATCATTTGCTTCCTCAATCGATTGCAAGCCTAGACCACCTTCCTCCCTTGGTCTACAAACATCCTTCCAAGAGATCTTGGCTTTGTTAGTTTTTAGTGCTGGACCAGACCAAAGAAAAGCAGAGCACAAACTATCAATTTCTTTGATACAGTTTTTTGGGAGTCTGAAAGCTGACATCCAGAAGTTCGTGAGGCTATGAATCAAAGAGCTGATTAACTTCAGCCGTCCAGCAAATGAGAGACCCCTAACTGTCCAGCTGCTGATTCGAGTTCTTACTTTTTCTATCAAAGGAGTGTAATCACTTACAGTCATTCGCTATGTCATGAGTGGGAGACTAAGATATCTAACTGGAAGGGCTCCAGATTCGAAGGGGAACTGATCAAGAATGGCTGTCTTATCTGAATCCTGCACACCCACCATGTACAGAGTCGATTTTTCAAGACTAATATTCAGCCCCGACATTTTTCCAAATTCTGAAAATACCTCAAGTATTCCTTCTATCGAGCCTTTTTGTCCATCTGCGAAGACTAACATATCATCTGCAAAACACAAATGTGTAAGGTTCATCCCCTGACAATAAGGATGATAGCCAACTCTTTTAGATGTCGCTGCCTTATCTATCATCTTTGTTAGCACTTGCATGCAGATGACGAAGAGATATGGTGACAAAGAGCATCCTTGGCGCAGTCCCCGTTTACTATTGAAATACCCTGCAAGCTCGCCATTCACCTGTACTGAGAATGAAGCCATTGTGATACATCTCTCAATCCAGAGAATGAATTTATCCGGGAACTTCAGAGCTGACAGAGTGGAGAGAAGGAACTTCCAATTCACTGAGTAAAATGCTTTGGATATGTCTATCTTCATCGCACATCTTGATGAGATAGAGTCCTTATGATAATTTTTCACCAATTCTGAAGCAAGCAGGACATTCTCCATCAATAGTCTACCTTTAACAAACGCAGACTGGTTTGGAGATATGAACTTTGGAAGCAACTGTTTTAGCCAATTAGCCAAAACCTTTGAGATTACTTTATAAATGACATTACAGCATGAGATGGGCCTGTAATTGTTCATGTGTGTTGCTTCGTCCTTCTTTGGTATCAGAGCCAAGATAGTTGAGTTGATCCCTTTGGGCAAGAAACCTTTGTCAAAGAATGATTGAACCGCAGTGACAAATTCTTTTCCGATGATGGGCCAAGAAGGTTTGTAAAATTCACATGTAAATCCATCTGGTCCTGGTGACTTGTTACTTGCCATTGCGTATAAATTTTTTTTGATCTCATCCTCCTTGACTTCTTGAGTTAAAGCTCTTTGGTCAATCTCTTCACATTCATACTGCAAAAGTTCTTAAAGTTCCTCCCTCGTGACTTCTCTGCATTTGTCTTCAGCTGGAGCCAAAAAACCTTGGAAATAAGAAACCTCTTCCTTTTTTATTTCCTCCTGAGTGTCCGCTTTTGTGCCATCAGATTTCCTTATATCTTGGATTGAGTTTCTCACCTTCCTTACTGATACTGCATTGTAAAATTGGTGGTTGTTACCATCACCAACTTTCAGCCAATGTAATTTACTTCTCTGACTAAGCACCTTTTCCTCTGTCTGTGACAGTAAACTCCATTTTTTATAAGCTCTTTCTTTTTCTGTCTTTGCATTCTGAGTAGGATTTGTCATCGTGTTCTCTTGACAAGAACATAATGTAGCAAGAGCCTCTTTTGTTTTCCTCGATATATCACCTGTCTTTTTCTTACTCATCTCCCGTAACTGAGGTTTGAGAGTCTTTAACTTCTTGGAGAGACTGTGGAGAGCATATGTTGAATGGTGTATGGCCTCTGTATTCGCCCACAAAGATTCAATTAAGGGAAGAAACTCAGAAGACTCAGCAACAGTATTAATGAACTTGAAAGGGCGGCGAGGTTTCAAAGCAGATTCGTTGATTTATATTCGGCATCGGAGGTGGTCTGAGCATCCTCCGGCCTCAAAGACACAGTATGCTTGAGTGTAAGAGTGCATCCACGCATCATTCACCAGATTTCGGTCTAACTTTTTGCATATTAGCCCCTCATCCCGTTTGTTACACCAAGTTAATCTAGGTCCATGTTGAGACATGTCCACCAATGAACAATATCGAGTCACTTCTTGGAAATCATGCATTCCCGGGGAAACCACCGGATGTGTTTCATGATCTGAGTGCTCATCCATTTTTAAGATCTCGTTAAAATCCCCAAAAACTAGCCAAGGATTATTTATAATCATCGGTGAATCTTGATGATTTTTGCGATCTGACCAAAATTCTTTTCGTTCTTCCTGGGAGTTTGAAGCATAAACAAACGAACAGACAATCTCAGTATCCATTCCTTCCATAAGTATCAAATAGGTAATCAGTTGACCACTTCTAAAGCATGGAGTGACCCTTGTTTTTGGACTCCAAACCACCCAAATTCTGCCCAGCCTGTTGTGCTCATAGTTAGAGAGAAACGACCAGTCACGGAAAACAGAGTTGGTAATATAACTAGTTTCCTTTCCTTTACCCTCGTCTCCAAGTGACAACCAAATTGCAGTGCTCCATTTTTAATCCAGTCACGAACTACTTTGTGTTTAGTAGGTTTGTTGAACCCACGTGTGTTCCAATAGAATGCAAGACATTAATAATTCTTCTGTTGGTTCTTTTGGTTCAAAACAGTCCGACCTGCGTCTTTTTGTTTTTGAACATTAGAATCCGAAAGAAACTTTTGATTCTGTTTTGAATTTCTCGGTAGAGATTGTTGTGTCATCCTCACATTTGTTGCTTGAGATATCCCCTTTGCTTCCTCGTTTTCTCCATCCTCCTCTGTTTGATTTTGTTCCAATATTTCAACTTCTTCCGTACTGAGAATGGAGAATCGTGAGGGTGACAAAATTAATACCTCTCCAAATTTCAAATCCTTCCCTTTCTTTTCCGGAGACCGTCCTGCTTTAGCTGGGGATACTTGTGACCAGCCTGTTTCGTTGTTTTCTTTATTTGTCACAGTGGTTGCTGATGTTGGGTTAGTTATTATCACATCTTCTCATACAGCTGACTCTTCTTGTTCTTTGGTAAGTGCATGATCCTCGCTTCCACTTTCTAAATTTGCTGCATCTTTTTTGTGTGTTTTTATTACCTCCTTGGCGTCTACACTATCCTTATCATGAACTTCGGTGCTTGTCGTTTCTACCTCTTGAGATACGCTTGGATTTTTTTACAGGTCTTGGCCAGATTCCCCCACTTGTCACATGTCGAACACTTTGCAGGTAACCATGGATAAGAATACTGAACCAATGTATCCTTTCCTTGAAAGTTAAAGTTTATTGATCTAGGCAGATCTTTTGTTAGATAAGCTTTCACAAATATTTTTGCCACCGTGAAATCTTTACACTGAGTTGTTTCTGGATGTAACCTGTCTGGAACCCCCACTGAACTTGCTGCAAAACTCAGACCCTTCCAAGAGAACATATTAATTGGTACATTCCAAATGTGTACCCAGAGAGGCACAGATTGAACTTCTGGTTGAGTAGCCTCTTCCATCGGAGACCACTTTGACATGATTACCGGTACGTCAGCCAAATTCCACATACCCCTTCTTAGCACTCTACTGCGAGTGTTAGGGTTATCTATCTTGAATTTCATTGTGGTTGAATTTATAACAATTACTTCAATCATCTGAGTCTTGTCTCCTAAAGCCCAAATTTTGTTTACAATTTCGTGGATTTTTGCAATATGTGGAGCCTTTGCCATGAATCTACCTATAAGATAGTCTTCCCAAAGAGGAGCTGAGTCTTGAAAAACTTCATCAGGCACAGTTAATGATCCCACACCATCTCTCACCGTAACCTCTACGTCATACTTTGTTAAAGCTTTCTGCTTCTGAACCACCACGTTAACCCATGAAATCCCTTTTGTAACCGGATAGCTTGGAGTTGACTGAGTTGTGGTCTCCTCCACGTGTGCTGTGTCGGCCAATACCTCCTGAGGAGGCATCAGGCAGTGCCGGCGACTTGCCTTGCGAAGGATGCAACCTAAACCATAATCGCTTCGAAAATCGCTTCAGAACCGAAACGCAACACTTCGGATTCGATTTTTTTTTCTCGGATTTGTTTATTAAAAAAAACAGATGATTAATTCAAAATAATGAAAAGCTAATAAAAACAGATGATTAATTCAAAATAATGAAAAGCTAAGCTCTTGGGTTGAGGTAATTGACTTCAAGTGATCAATGACAATCTAGGGTGTTCAAACTCAATTAACAATGAAATTCCTAAGCTAGAGATTTCCAAACAAGTCAATCCACTTTCATGACAATGACCATATGCTAATCATACAAAGACATCAATTCTCATTGGCTTCTTTAAGACAAATATGCATTAAACACAATCTATAATTGCAATAGTCATACCAGACATCAACTCTCATTGGCCTAGTATAAAAGCACTACAAATGGTTCATTCAAGTATTTCATCAAACATTTTATGAGTATGAAAAAGCCTAAGATATAAAATGAGATTTTACCTCTAATCTAGCATTAATAACAACCAAATGAGTAAAGATCATTGCTAATCTATACATAAACACCTTAAATCATCATTCAATCACCCTAATCTACCTAACGCATGAGCTTCTAAGAGAACTACTCACTAATCTTCATGAAAACACACATAATCAAGCTTGAAGTATGCATAATCAAGAGATTAGTAAAGATAACAAAAAAAAATCAAGGGAAATTAAAAGATTGCATAAAAATTATGAATAATCTCCAAAAAGAGTTTATCTTTACAAAAAAAATGATCAAGAGATACCGTAAAATTAGGTTTATGACCTATTTATAGCTTCCCCTACACGTCCAAGGATTAAAAGAGAAAATAAACATAAGTTATGGCTTCCCAGCGGGTTGTTCCGGTCGCTCTAAGTCGCTGCACAAGTCGCTGGGATACTCACATTGGATTCAGCGTGTTGTTCCTTCTGCACAAGTCGCTGGAACAATTTGCTGGAGAGGATATGTGTCCAGTATATTGATCATAACTTTTGTAATACTGCTCAGAACGACTTCAAACCACCTCAATTGGAAAGCTAACTCAATTTTCTATGACTTTTAAGAAGATGTCAAGTTCATAGAAAATAGTTAAGACCTTCATCCGAATCAATATATGAAATGTATCTTCTGTATCCTGCATATCATCACCACTCACATGCTCCAAACACTCTAAAATCCATCAAAAGCTGCTCCAAGACCTGTCAAATGCATAATGAAGATTACTTCTACACGTTTATATCCTTGACACGTTTTAAACGTGTATACCTATCATATTACTTTTCAGATAACATATAGAAGATACATTAACAATCTCTTTTATAATTTTTTTTAAAAATTAATTACATTTTCAATCAATTTTAAAAATTTTAATTTAATGAATTTCCATACATTCAATTGACTTTTTCACCTTAATTATAACCATTCTGCCATTTTATTCTGATTATAGAAAGGATAACATTGATCCATTATCAAACTTAAAATAATTAGAGAATTTGGTTTTTTGGTCCACATTAAAACATAATTTTTCCAATTTAAATTTATTTATTTAGTCTAATTTAACCTTTTTCAAAAATTGAAATTCAAATTAACTTTTAAAAAAGACTGAAAAATTAAAGAAATCATAGAATAGGATACAAGCATTATTTGTTAAAAACCATTATCAAATGAATATTTTAGAAACTTGTTCTACGGTTCTACCTATAAAAAATATATTTTCTTCTTTTATCTTGACGCAGAATATGATGAAAATTCAGTAATATAGAAAATGAAGAATAAATTGGAAAATTAAACTATATCTGAAGTTACAGAACATTTGTTTTCTAACGTGTGCTCTATATTATATATAGTGTGTAATATGTGTTTTAAGTATATCTCTATTATACATGTTTTATATAGTATGTACATTTTCCTTTTTAATTGTTGCTCTATCTTATACCATAAGCAAAATATTATTTCTAACTGTCTACGTATGATATACTTAAGTAGAATACATATTTGTCTGTATTCTGATTTTAAATATTCATCATACGTTAGTTTATACTTTTAGTATTAGCATGGGGCAGAAAACTATCAAGTTTAATGTAAATAACTGGTTGTTATAAAAAGAAAGAAGATTATTGTAACAAGATTGAGACCCGTAAATTTTTATTAAAATTTGAAGTAAAATATTGAAAACAATAATATAACGTAGACATAAAAATTAAAATTCAGCATAAACACAATATATGCTATTTGGTTGGATCTTCAAAATCAAATACTATTTAACTTGGTTTTTGAATATCATCATCATTCTTCTAGTTAATTTCATGTTTTTCCTATATTTCTTCTCCATATGTTCGGTAGTCATTTTCTTTATCGTCTTCTCATATGTAGTAATTATCTTTACAATTAGTTGAATTAGTGAAAAAAGCAGTTTCTAACAAAAATATTACAAACAATTTCTTCTGATGCCATTACTGTCAAAATCTAATTGATTGGTTGATATGTATCTCGATCCCCTTTAGAGAAGTATATTTAATACATGTTGAGATCTCAACCTGATTAATTACAGCTTTGTCGCGTCACCTTAATTTATTCTTATGTGTATACGGAAAAAGGTCGTCCATTAATTAGTTTAATTTTTAACATGTTTGCTGTGGTGATTTATCGTTTAACAAGTTGAGTGGTGAAGTTAATTCACTAGAAAACGCACCCAAAAGAATGTAAGTATTACAAATTGAGATAAAGACTTTCAAAGAGTTAAAGACATTTTAATGTGATCATATATACCACATAATCACCCTAAAAATATAGATTGTTTCAGGCCTCACTAGATTGTATGGCTCTTGATATTTACGCTTATGTCAGCTAATCATCTTCTTGGTCTTGTTGGTTTTGTATAAATGGTGAATCTTCAAAGTGATCTCTCAAATAACAATTTCTCTTACTCATCTAGCTGCCCGGACAAGAGGTATGAACACGGCATCTTGGTCGATAGGATACATTTTCTCTCCATTTATTCATAACCAAAACTTCTGTTGAAGTTTATATTCTCACTTTCTGTTTGAATCACTAACATTAATAAATATTGGAGCTTATATTTGCAGAAAATTTTGGAAGTACACTCTTCTACTTTATCGTCCAACTCCAACAATATAAAAACATCAATTGGAGTAAACTTAAACATCTTCAACGCAACAGAAAAGAAACACGAGTTTTAAATTAATTTTTATTAATAAAATAATGATTTAATTAAAGTTCATTTTTAATAAAATAAAGAAATCATTGAGATACTGACACGTGATATGGAGATAAAATACTGTGCATGAAAACATTTCTTATCAAGTTTATATAAGATATGTTTATTATTTCTTTTTTCTGTTTACAATTACGTTTTATATTTTAATAATTAGAAATCATAGAAAAACTTACCGTTGATGATGCTTTTAGTAATCTCTTGCTTTTAAATACAGAAATAGAACTGACTTGAATGTATTATTCTGATGAGATGCCTCGTTATTCTTATAATATTATCTTCTTTTTATACATAACTGGACTTCCAATAAAGTGCCCGAAATGTAAGTTGAGCCTTTAAACTTATTTCTTTTTTTTTTTACGTCAACCTTTAAACTTATTTCTAAGATGCATTAGATAACATATTCTTCTTCTTTATTGTATGTTGTCTGCTTATCCTGTTTACACTCTTTTATCACAAAAAGACACTTTTTGCTAAATAGTTTCAATATATTCAAGATAGTTAAATTATATATTAATAAAATAATTAAATCATATACACAATATATAATATGCTAAATAAATAAATTTTAATCATTATTGATTGATTATAAAATTCTGATATATTATTTATATCATAATTTATTACTAAATCGATATCGATATGAATAATTATAAATATAATTATTGCATATTTATTTAATTAAAATTTTTGTTACTTATTTAAAATATTTTATTTTAAGTTTTTTGGAAAATTAAAAAATTTATCATTGAAATATTTAACCAATTGCAAAACAGAATAAGATTATTTATTTATTTATTTTAATTATAAAAATATTAAAAATAACGAATACTCTTCTGTGTGTGTTTAATTGTCGTTTTATAATTTTCTCATTAAGAAACTTTTTGAAATTCCTATAATAATTTTATCAAATATGATTCCATCATTATTTTCAGTCAATAATTATTTTTGATTAAGGGTAAAAGAAGTTAAGTTATAACAAGAATTGTATAGGTTTATGTGAATGTCAATTATTTTAAGATAAAGAAAAAGTGTAGAACGACAAATAAACACAGGGAGTACAAAACAAGTTAAATAAATTATTATCATATTTTATTTTCAAGAATGTTTAATTATAATGATATAAAATTATAATTTTTATTATTATATTATTCATAAAATAGAATTAAAAAGAAAAAAATTAAAAAATTCCAACTCTTCAAAAAGACTAGATAGACTCTAATGAACTCTTTGACTAAAAAGTTAATACCCTGCTCTTCAATCCAAATCACCCGGTTACCCAACCGGTTGACCAAGTATGTAGTGTTAATCCGTAGTTCAGTTTATCAATATTGATTGGTATGAGTATGACTGTTAGAGCAGATGTAAACGGTGATGTTTTTTACATATTTTTTTGCGCGGTAAAATTTGATTTTTAGAAGAGAAAAACACTTCGCTATATAGAAACAAAAAAAAAATTAAATGAATTTATCCTAAGGTTCTATAGACGCATGCATAAAATGATAAATTCCAACTGACGTTACTGCAAGAATAGGTCAGCTTCGTCCACTGACTAACACGTATATGAGGAGACATGCAACATCAAGCATTCATGAACCTCTCTGTTCACAATTATAAGTTAGACTTTAGAGTTCAACATAATTGACTAGGTTTTGTCAGTATGTATCTCTATCATCGAGTTTCCGACGACCCAAACACCCCTAAAAATAAAGATATTAATCAGACCTTTCTATATAAGGAACTATTGAATTGCTTTCTCTTGATAATACTGCCATTAACAAAAATAATACACATGCAATAAATCACTATATATCTATTAACATCGATATGTCGGTCTTCTTCTCAAGTTTTATTTTGTTCTTAACTATCACCACAAGCCTCCTCGCAGCTCGAACAACAACGGCCGCTTCATCAGCTCTTCTTCATCCAGATGAATGTATGAGAAGAATCACCATTGTAAAATCACAGTCATAATCCGTATATAATTTTATGTATAGTCAATAATTATTTTCTTCATGGGTAT
>KE154427.1:102780-155013 GCA_000411075.1 Sisymbrium irio | reverse complement strand
TGCAGTCAAACCGTACGACATGCACAGCTCATACCTTACAGCTGCGTAACAGATTTGATCCTCTTTGTCTGCAATCAATCACGTGCACATAATCTATCCGCATCGTCTATTGTAAACCTAGTTCTGAGATTATATAAGGACAAGTCTTGTAATCATTATTTTTAAGTTGAAAAGATAAATAAAAAGGTTTTCTTCTTCAGTAGCTTAAGAAAAGCTTTCAATATCATATCTGCAATACTTAAAAAATATTTTACATATTTTTTGTCGTTAAATCAAATTTATACAAAATTTATTACTTAAATACAACATAAAGATGATGCTATAATATTTGGAAAAAATATATATTAACTATAACACAAAATGATGCTATGAGGGAATCTTTTCTTAATTAGTCTTATATAATTGGGATTTAATATCATTTAAAGTATTGTTAAGAACATTTTATCTGTACAAAAGCTTTTATTAACTGATTAAGTAATAGTGGATTTTTCTTTGAAATTACTCTGGAGTTAAATTTTTATGGAACCAATAGTTAAATTATTATGACAGACAACAAAATCTTGCAAGAAAAAATTACATAGTTCTTTATTATTTTGAAAATATAATCATTTTTAGAAAGATATGTATAACCACTTTATTTCTTCATTACATATTATCTGTTGGTAGTACTAAAAATCTGAAGGTTTTTACACTGAAAATAGACTTGGAAAAAATTGATTGAATTAATAGCTTAACAACTTTTGAAATGACATACTTTATAATTGAACATTATAAAAATTTGATTAAGTATATAAAATAATTATTATTATAGACTAAGTTATTAATATTAGATTTATTTATTAATATATTTATCTTTTAAATAATGAGTTTAAATCATTTCAAATCATCAAATTTCTATTAACTTATGAATAATAAATGCTTAATATTAAAACCCCAATATAGAAAGATTTGATTTATATCTGACCCAAATTTTTTTGACTATTGACTAGATAAAAGATGTAAGTTGTGTAAAAAGTTATTGTTAGATTTAAAAGGTAGAAAATCTTTTTCAGAAAGATAATTCCTACACTTTCTAAGGAGGAGTTGAGAGTGAGTAACTATCTTTATTTCACAATTTTTTTTTGTTAATTTTACACTGTTGGGAGTAGGTGTATTTTAGAATTCGGAATAAAAAATTACTGATTTACTATATATTAAATGAGAAATATTTGATGTTCATTTTATTGAGGTGTCAGCTTTTTTAAACATTTTTTAGTTTTCATTAATTTAAAATCCTTAAATTTGTAAAAAAACAGAAATTTACATTATTTAACATTAATTATAATTATTATAACTAACAATAAAAACTTTAATGTCTATTGCCAAACACTACTACACTTTTCTTTTAAATAACAAATAATTTGTTAATGTATTTCTCTTTTTAAAGTTTACCTATATTGATTTTTTTTAAACCAATAAATAAACGGTTAAATATAAAATATTTAAATAAAAAAATTGAAATTTAATCAATACGAAAAAATTATAATTAATATGGCGTATTTCAAAAAATAATAAAGTATATATATATACTGTAATTAAATATCATTATGTTTATTATAAAATATTATAAGATCGTTTATATAGAACTATAGTCTATAAATTATTATAGTGTTTATAGTATCTATTTATTAAAATGATAATATTTATTTTCGTTTATAGTATTATTTTTTTATTTCTTTTAGTTCATATTTTATTTATTAGCAAAAAATTTAGATAAAAAATCTCTATTAATTTGGTAAATTAAATATTATATGTTTTTTTTGTTCAACCAGATAATATTAAAAGAGCCCAAACTAGTGGCCCATAAACGAAATCAAATATTATATGTTATTAAATATAAATTAACCATAAAAAAATTATTAAATTTCTTTTATTTTTCTTATCTCTATTGCCAAACACTACTAAACTTTTTAAAAAAAATAAATAACAGATATTTTTGTAATGTTTTTCTCTTTTTAAAGTTCAACTATATTAATTTTTTCGAAAACCAATTAATAAAAGGTTAAATATTAAATATTTAAATTAAAAAATTAAAATTTAATAAAAATGAAAAATTTATAATTAGTATTTGGCCTATTTCAAAAAAATTATGAAATATATATATACTCTAATTTAATATCATTATTTCTATTATAAAAATCGTTTACATAGAACTATAGTATACGAACTACTTTCATTTATAAATTAATATATGCTCATATATCATTCATATCGAATATATTTAAAATCAAATTTAACTAATTCTATTTATAATAATTATATAATAATTTAATTTTTTATTTAATAAATAAATTTATGAATGAATTTATCATGTGCCATACACATGTCTCTTCTAGTATGGAATGAAAATGAATATTTTAGAATTGAAAATTAATTCTTTAAAAAAAAATCAATAACAAATGGGACAACAAATTCAATAATAGAAAGAGTTTGAAATTTATTCATACCTAAAATATCGTCTCAAACTGTTAATTATATGGGTAAGTCATTTAATTTTGGATAAACTATTTCAAATAATTATTTAGAAAATATCAGGAAATTTGGAAAAATTTTAAAAATTCAGAAAATCCTATATATTTTTATTATTACGATGAGTAATTCGAATTTTGATCTTATATCCGTTTGAATAAAATAATTAATCGCAATTAGCAAATAAAAATATATTAAAATAAATCAGAAATGACGAGAAGAAACGAAAAAATCCTTCCCAATATGTCAAGGGCTGAGAATGATTACTTTTTGTTTCTACCCTGGTAAGTTTAGTGGCTAGTTTGGACAACATCTTCGTTAAGGTTTTGATGGTGCTTCAAACTACTACTGCTAAGATTGCATTGTGCTGTTCTCTAACTATGAAAGGCTCATGAACACATCGGATTTAGCCAAAACGTATTGCCAAAAGTTCCTAATAAAACACAAGCAGACATTCAAGAGTTGCTTAATTAGTGTTACTTTGTTTGGGAGAGAATCACCGCACCCTAATAAATATTTCTAGCTTTGGCCCGAAGCACAATGCACACATGACACAACTTGCAATGGACAAGAGCTGATTTTTATAATAAATAAATAAAAATTGGAGCATAATTTACAACGCTACATGCCTCTCTGATTTCTGGCACCCGAGTAATTCTTTTTATAGTCGTCCAGAAAAAAATAATAATAAAAAAAAACCTATTCGAGTATACAAATCCCCAATTAAACCGGAACCACCTATGCCCAGTTTTTCTGCCTATTCAGTAAACTAAATCAGCCTGTCTGCTTTGCTTTGCCAAAATAAATCCCTGCAGTGTAGCAGACAAGGGCCAAGATTCTGAACCGATATTGAAGAGAGAGTCAACAGCATCGTAAAAGCGAAAGAGATAAATATTCAATACCGGTTCATTTCTTGCCTGCACAGAGAATCAAAGCAAATCTTGGCTAGCTCCGGTATGCTGTCTGATGATCCTGTTGATTGTTCTGTGCATAGCGTTAAGAATCAAAAGGAACACCGAATCATCCCGAGAGAGAGAGAGACAGAACAAAACAGGAAGAAATATCACTCAGAATCCGAGTCAATGGAGAGGAACATCCGAGGTCTTACAGAACGCTTCTGACGAGGAAATGAAAATGGATTATCTGATCTTTGCTTCTTTGCCTTGTCTTGTCTACTGTCATTCATACCCAGAAGCAACGACGCTGCACATAAGCACTAACAGTCAGTAAGTGTATCAAATGGACTAAAGATATAACGGACATAGTCAAAGGATTAGCTAGGCTACATTTAAAAACTAAAACAAATCTTTCTCCTTCCATTGTTTACAAGACCCAACAGCTAATAAAGTAAAGCAAAATGAAACGCAACATCATGAGCAGGATCCACAATTATAGGTCCCTTGATGGTCGCAGGAAAGCATATATATATTCTGTCTCAGTCAGGGAACGAACCAGTCTCTGTAGTAGTATCCAAAGAACCTTCCCTTGTCGACATCTGCTGGCTTGAGTTAAGCCCGTTTGCAGTAGCAGTCTCTCCATGATTCCCACAGGCGCTATCGCCTAGCCTAAGCGAGATCCAGTCATCACTGCGGATACCATTTGACATATCAGCTTGGTTTTTAAAACCTGACTGAGCTGAAGCATCTGGTTTCGTTGGCAAAAATATTTGAAGTGAGGGATCGTCTCTACCAAATGCAAGAGGATTGTCAACTAGGCCATCGTTTGCAACTGCTTCTGATCTTCCATCCGAGCACGGAACCAAAGGAATAGGTGCCATTGATGTCTCAGGAGCCATGTTGTAATCTCCATTTATTTCGGGAGCACAGTTTAGTGAACCATGATGATGCAAACCAGCTAAATCTTCTGAAACGTCAGCATCAGATGCAAAAAGTTGGAACCCAGAGGCTTCTGGAGTTTCAGAAGTAAATGTCCAAAGGGGCGCGTCAAATTCGTCATCATCGTTGAAAAGACCTAAGCGTGAACTTCCACTTGCCATGGTGTGTGGGTCCTCATTGTACGAGTGAATGACTCCAGAAGGGTTCAGTGGAAAATTTACCCCATCATCGGTTCGACAACCACTGTATGCAGGTCCAGGAGTGATTACTACATCGTTATCTTCATCAGAATCACTTAGCACAATAACTCCATTGTTTCTATCCTCTCCAGCTTGGTTTCTGTCAGGAATGTTATACCCTGAATCGATATTCATGGAAATGGAATCAAGTTCCATGCCATTGGTTCCAAAGTCAAAGGCTCCAATAGCATCCTGGTTTACGCTTGCATCATCACCATCCCGACCACTTCCAGTAGCACTACTACTCATTGGTATAATATTCTTGTCCTGATACCCAACCTTTTCTTGCCTATTACTGGAAGATAGTCCATTTGTATTAGGTTTGCTAACTTCCCAAACGCCATTGCGATTCTTCCTTATGCCAAGTTTCAGAGGGGTTGGACCATCTGAGAAACCTTCTTGTTTAACCGGAATCAACATTTCCATCTTTCGTTTAACCTCATCAGCAGAGGGGCAAAGACTCCCATCGGGTGCGTGCCACTGTGAGAGTTCTCCCAATTCCCTACGCTCACTCTCTTTTTTGGCCTTCACACGCCAAGAACCATCAGGTTTCACTTCAATTTCAGTCACCTCTTCATCACAATGCTTCATCTGTCGTGCAGGAAGAAAACAATTCAATAACGTAGATACAAAAATTTCATGAATTGTAGTATTCCCACAAGTATACCTTAGACGTGATACGGTTAAAATAAGGATCCACGATTACATGTTCCACTGAGTAGTTCTTCAGACAAATAGGGCACTGCCACTGTATATAATAAGCCAGAGAACAAATAAAGTCAGAAAACAATAGTAGTAACCGCATATTTAGACAAGGAAAAAAGACCTGCCTTTCTGGAACGTTGATTCAACTCCACAAACACATCAAGGTCAAAACCGCCCATGTGCACACAGGGTAAAAATCTCCCAGCAACTTTTATCCTAGAACCGCTCATCTGATGACACAAGTAGAAAGACGATTAAAATTCAGTCTGCAAGCAAATGTACACGTGCACATCATCAGATAGTGCTAGCAAGTTAGTAAGCATCAGTTACGTGACTGCAAAGCTATTAATAACTTACAGGACACCGGAGATTAAAACCGAAAAAATCAGCAACAACTTCAATGTCACTATCACTGTCCGCATTATCATCTCCACCTCCACCTCCAATGCATCTTCGTACACGTGCAAGAGCATCTTCAAACCTCTCCCCTTTAGTCTCTTCTGGAATCAAATTTAGAACCTAGACGCGAAAAGTGAGTAAATATTGAGGCAACTCGGAACCCTGAGCATTCATGAATAAAGGGAAATGAAATGTTGCAGAACGACAGACAGACGACACTTTAGCCAACAATTGCAATATAACAAAGCTTCCTCTTGCAAGCCATGTATGATACAAGACCACGATCAGTGACTTATCTGAATGAAATAGAGGAAAAAAGAATAGTCTCGAAAACTCGAAATCTAACACACATATTTAGTAGGAATGGGAAATAAACAACGGAAACTGTAAGCATGTAGCCACAAGTAACTTCCACAGTTTACTTTCTTCCAGTGTCAATTTAATTTCTTTCCCTATGTACTCAAAAGACCATATTGTTTCTATTCAAAATATTTTAATGCTTCTCATGCAATATCTGTGATGAGTACCTGTTGTAAAGTCCTGCGCTTCACAAGTCTAACTCCGAAACAAAAACTCCGATTGTCACCTCCACTCAAGGTTATTCTGTTGATTCCATCCCTAATAAAAGGTGTGATCTGCCAAAATTGTAAAATGAAATGGAAACCATTACACTACTGAATGCAAGACTTTCAATGTATGAAAGATCAGTCCTATATTTCAGTCAAAAGGTTACGGTTGAAAAAGGATGAAAAACACACAATAGGTCCATCGTCGCGGCCGTTGGCCCCCAAAAGCTGTGACCCAGGTCGGTTAATCGCGCGTACAGCCATACCTATGAAATGATAGGGCATATCATGAATCGTATAACAGAGAACAAAATGCAGTACGATTGTGTACAATCAGAATAACAGGAAAACTAAGACACTGAGTATGTGAAATGCAATTAGCCAACGGGAGTTTACGACTATGTAAGATAAGACGTTCACTATTTTGGAGGATGTCACTGTCATACCATTGATCTGCAGATCAGCATACTGAGGCCACTGCATCCTAAAGAGAACTTTATCATTCAAGAGCATACACCAAGCCTAAATAAAAGTAAATTCCCGTTAGAAACGCAAAAGTAGATACAGTGTTACATATTTAGAAATACTGTGAGAAACCCCACCTGAACATCGTACTCTTGTTTAGCCAACAAATCTTTATCTGCCCTAGTGATTTGAAAAGTTTTCTCAACACTCTGCATCGTGCTTGCACTGGAAAGATTTTGATTGGAGTATTAGAACAAACAAAGCTAGTAACAGTATATTTCAGTAGATACTGTGAATGAATGTCTTATACAAGTTCCTAGTTATATAGTAAACTGACTAGCAGGTCCGTGATTTGAGACTTAATCCACCACTACTAAAGTACTAATATACACAATGCCCGTGTTTATGCTTTATTGCAGACCAATGGAGGAAACAAAAACGTGAACGTATTTAATGCAGGATGAAACAGATGGTGATGTATCTTCTAGGATAGCCCATTGAGTACTTCAGCTTTCTAAAGTAAAATATATTTAACAATTGTAAGGTTCATAACGACAACATTAAAGAACATATGAAGTTCTTACCCATCAGTTGCGATGGTCGTTGCAGTCAACCTCACTGGGTAAAGTGGATGTGCCACTGTAACCCAAAACCTGCACAAGGAAAACCATGTACGACAATCTTGAATCACAATACTAATGGATAACCAAAGTTGTTAATGTAAAGATACCAATGAGATTTTACAACAACATTCTACCTACTATGAAAACAATACTAGAAGCAGAAAAACTAACAAATGGAAGGAGATAACGAAAACATCTAATGCAAAAAATGCATTATTTCGCAGATCTGACAGGAAAAATTATCATAACTCAAACTCAGACGAGAAAAATAAAATCCTTGGAAAACTTACGGGTCAGCTCGAGTAAGTCGGCAGACTTCACAATAAAATGTTTCAGGAAGTGGTGGATTTCCATCCATAGACTTTTCCGGGAC
The DNA here is from genome assembly GCA_000411075.1 of Sisymbrium irio. Taxonomy (NCBI): domain Eukaryota; kingdom Viridiplantae; phylum Streptophyta; class Magnoliopsida; order Brassicales; family Brassicaceae; genus Sisymbrium; species Sisymbrium irio. Next base: position 147,300 of record KE154427.1, on the reverse strand, counting down.
AATAACACAACCAACATGCTCCCAAACGTGGCATCTTGGATCTTCACACTGAAATCGAGAAGAAACAAAAAACATGAGTAAAACCATAAAACATCACAAGTTGAATAAACAATAATATATATCAGGTCATCGGCCGTAGTACACCAAGAGATGGTCTAGAGATAGACAGCTCAAACAGGAATATACACAGCGCGTTTGTTCCAGATATACCGCTCAAACAGGAATATACCCACCGAGTTTGTCCCAGATCTACCTGTATCATTGAGTCTGTCTCTAGTGAACTTCCACAAACACATCGAACTTTCATCTCAGGTCGAAAGGAATCTTCAGGCTCCCCCTTGACTTTCAAATTACTGGTATCTGAACTTACTTGTCCTTTTGATGCTAAATCACTTGCCCCAGATAATTGCATTTTCCTACGGAAAAAAAAAACATTTTGATAACAAAGAATGGCACAGAAAAAACAAAGCCTGGCATTCCGTAAGAAACGATCCCTTACCTATATGTATCATCCACTAGTTTTGCAACTTCTTCCTTCGCCAGTGTATTCTTTTTAGACCACAACCTGGCAGCTGTCAGTAGGAAACGAAGACAGAAGTTTATCAGAAGATGGCAGAGCCAACAGTGTCTTTTATTATTAACACAAGAAGACGTTAAAATAAACAAAGAGAAGTGGTTCAGTTCACCTTGTGCATCAGAAAGAAGTGTCAAGATCCGCTCGACAAGTTCCTGCAAAACAAAAAAAAATCAAAAGGAATAAAAAACACAGATACTTCACAGTGGCAATAATCCAAAGATAGCACCCCGAGCGAGAACCACAACCGCAAATATATAACAAACGGAAGAATAACAGAAAGACATACGAACCTGTTTCTTTCCCTGTTTCGAAAGCCCCAGCTGAGTGAGCACATCCTTGAGCTCTTTTATCCGAAAACATGAAAGTTTCTCCTGCAAACACAAACACACACACACACACAAAAAAACTAAACTTTGAGCCTAACTTACAGCAAATATAATCAAGAAACCTTGTGAGAGATAAGAGCATCGTTTTAACTACTCATACTCGTAAAGACGAAACTGTAAACCAGAGTTTTTAAATAAAAAGCAAAGCTCTTTGGAAACACAACAAGTTCAAATTCAACAGAGATAAACAACAGAGGCATCCAAAAAAGCACAAATCTTTACCTTACAACTAGCTTCCAAATCCATGTCTTGAATCTCAGACACAAACAAAGAAGGCAAAAAAGCTCAGTTCAAAATTTAACTCAGTAAACCTTTCAGCTCCCAATCCAAATTGGAAAATTCACAAATTCAAACGTAAACACAAACCAAAGGGATCCGAGACTGCATCAAAACATAAGGAAACTCAATTAGAAAAAGACTGTGCAAATTAGGGTTTGTATAGCTCGATAAGATTTTTTTTCTCACAAGGAAAAAGAAAAGACACCAACCAAACGGGGATTAAAAACGGATCCCCTCTGTGGGAGAGGAAAACAAACACAAAAGAAAAGAAAGGGTAGCCGGACCAGTCGCCGATTATCTAATCCGGTTTAATGACAGGGCAATACGTCCGGGTTTAGTTTCTGTGCGGTCACGTGCACGGTCCAATCCCAAAGTCCCCCCCACTACCACACCAGAGTTAACGTGTTTTTTTTTTTTAGTTTTGACTTTCGGTTCTTCTTCTTTCTCTTTCTCTCTCTATATCACCCCACTCTATGTTTAGATTTTACGACCGTAACGTGTTCCGTTTCGTTGGTCCTTTTATGTAAGTTCATCGAAATTCCGACCGTCCCTACTACCAGCTGTTGGATCAACCGGACCGGTTTATGATTATTTTTGCTAATCTTTTTGTTTTCCTTATTTGCCGGTTAATGTTCAAACCAATTTGGGAAGTAATGCATTCGCTTCGACTAGGTTGTGGTGGAATACCCTAACACGGTCAAATTTCGCAGGGAATATAATTGAATCACCCAAAAAAAAAAAAAATTGGTATCCAAATAACAATAGGTATTCTAGAAGAACATATTTATTCCCGCGTTATTCGATTCAATCGTTATCTGTATCTAAAATTTTTACAATGTATATTTTAAACAATACTGTTTCCCTGATGATAAAGTTAACTTCTTTTCGATTTGATAATGTTAGATTTTTTATTTTTTTGTACTCTGATAAGTTGGATTTTTTCTATATATCGTAAAAATATTATTTACAATAAAGAGAACTCATCTGTCCACGATTATTTAGGCTTTGCTTTGTGGGCTAAACAAATGCTCCACGATCGTATTATGGGCCGAGCTTTTAATTGTTATTTTCTTACTAGCTCTCTTTCTCCAACGTGAAGCACAAGGTGGTGGTAGTGAATGGCGGCAAAGGTAAATTGCGGAGGAGATTTCAGTGTTATTTGGCAAATCTTGACATATAGCTTTTGTGCAAAACTTTCATTTTATATCTACTTCCACATCTATGGCAACTTTGAGTATGTTACATGTATTGTCATGTCACGACGTTCTCATGTATAAGTCTGAACCTTTTTTGTGTGGAAATTTTTGTAAAAAAGAAATGATGGTGTGAATCCGATATATTCAAAAGAAATTCAAGTAGAACTAGATTCTCATGGATTTACTTTGTGAAGATTTCTAAGTCTTCATCTTTTTTTTGCTTCCTATGGAAACTCTTTGAGTTCATGATGTTGATAGTTTCCATAGATTTTTGTCAATCTTTTCGTCTAAACCTTCCTATAGGCCCCTTGTCAAAGACAAACAAAACAAAACAAAACAAAATTAAAGAAAAAAAATTCTCTTGTGCATTAGAAATTGAGAATCAAACCAAAAATCATGTGAACTCTGCAAACAACTCATATATTTTCTTGTAATATTCAGGCTTAGGAAATGCAAATCTTCGATAACTCACAAATGAGAAAAAAGACCAGAACATCTTTGAGCATGCAAGAAAAACAAGAAGTAGATTATCATTTCAGGTATAGTAAGGTGATCTAGAGGCTCAAACCAAGGTGATGTACTGATCGATGCTTTAACTGTCTTCCAATGCAAGTACAGAGACGATATTTATAGATGACCATGTTACTTGAAACTAAAAACAAGTATGGCTTGATATGGTATGCATCATTTGTTAGAGAAAAGGTAATATAATAGATTATTAAACCGCAGTATGATTTCACCGAAATACCTTGAAACTCCTAACCATACCTCTCTGCATTTAGATGCATATATAAGGATTGCTACGTAGGAGAGATACCGTCACCATCTTATAAACTCTTAGAAGAGGTGATGGCGCTATCTCTCCTGCGAAGCAAATCTTTGTTTGCAGTTTCTGAAACCATTGAAGAAGCAAGAACACTCATATTATGTTTCTGTATATATACGAGTAATCACTCTATTAGATTCATTTCATCCATATATATATATTTCCATAAGGGTCTAAGAAGAGTGGACAACTTTATACCATCACTATCGTTGCTCTTTGGTTGTCGTTTAGTTTGCCGTTTTCTATGTGGCTACAATCAAATGAACTATTATCCCATCTGAGTTCATCGTGTTCACGTCATCTCCAATGATTTTAGCATTCCCCTCATCTCCAAAATGTTATATCGATTTGTTTATTTTTCTTTTCATCTTTGTGTGTAGGTTTTCTTCGGTGGATTTGAGCTCTTGATTTTGCATTTGTTTCTAAGAAGTTACATATATACAAAATTCATTGACAGTGGCGAAAAACAGCTAGGTTTCATATGTATATGGAAGGGAAAATGCGACATGGAGGTCCCATTCTTAAAGAGTATAGTGTTTTGTACTATGTAGTATGTACTGTGAATAGCTCCTGGATTGTCCCTTTTAGCACAATTGGGGCTATTGCATCGTTGTGACACTTATCCATACATTCTAATTATACGCATAAAAACACTTCCATCAGTTAGAATATCTTATGGATTTCTTAGAAAAAAATGAATATCTTAATAAATTTTAATTATATGATTAAAATTATTTGTTTAAAAAATCAAACAAATGGTAAAGTGACACATGACAAAAAGAATATCTCAAAAAAATTATAGTGAGGAACTTTGATATAAGATATATGTTCTTTGAAATATTTACAATTAAAATTAATATTTATCTAGAGTTATACTTGAGAATTCCATATTGAGAACATTATTCAGAATTCCAATGGAAATGCTCTAATCTCAACAAAACACTTTGAGAATTTAGTTTTACAGCAAATCTGGTAATGAGTTTTGATGAAAGACTATTATTTTAGCACTAGTTCTTGTTGGCAAATCATTGCTTGTTGGGTTGCAATCATCATTTCTATTAAATGCTCTTGTCTGATTCTGCTTGTTATGTCTTACTGTCTAAATAAATGGTGAGAGTGATGTCAAATCTAACATTACTGTTTTTTCACTCTGCTTATAGAAGCTTAGGTAGAATTTACTAGATTGAACAAGTTGGTTTAGAGAACAAGTTGAGGACGTTAGTGATTTAACAGGTGAGACTGCATTTACTCCCGCTGGGGAAAAAAAAAAACTGAAAAGCTCTATTGTCTTCGTCCTACTTTTATCAAATCCAAGTGAGAAAAAGAGAGAAAACATAGAAGAAAAAGGAAAAGAAAAAAAAAGGAGAAGAATCCAAAACTCGGGTTGTCTTTGTTGTCATGGGACTCATGCGGAGAAAAGAGGCGAGTGAAACCAATATTTTTTACTTTCACCGCTACTAAGTCGTCGGATGTAATTGGTAGGAATTGTATATTCAGCCATAACTTTAACTTATATATTAATATTATTTTAAAGTATATTAGGTAAGTTTCACTAATTAATACAATTGGATACGTTTAATATATAAAGTGATATATTTAAGAAGTATTAATGAGTCTAATTAAAAGAAAAAATTTGATTAAATATTATAATATATAAAAATTATACTACTAAATTTGTTATTTAATAGATTAACGAGAAATTTAGTAGAGTACTTTAATGCAATTAAAAGGGAGAAGAAGAAGTAGAAGAGACCATACCTACTATTACTTACTTTCCATATATCAATAAGCACAGACAAGAGTAGCGACAAAAATCTTTTCTCCCGTGTTAGTAAAGTGGATATTAACTACATAGTACGACTATATAATCTATGACCTCCTTAATCCTTCCCAATTCAAGATCTTGTCTTATTTTTCTCTTTCCTTTGGTCTCTTAAAAACAAGATCCCAAAATTCTGAATCTACAGAGAACAAAAATGCTGTCAACAACTCTTAGTGGCAACTACGGCTTCCCTCTCTGCATCTCTGGGATCGCTCAGCAGTTATCTCTCTCCAAAGAGTATAATATTTTTCTTCTGTTCATCTCTTCCCTCTCTCTATCTCTTGAGATCTCTTCTGCTTTTATTTTTGACTTATATTTCTCTCCCTTTATGTTGAAGAATGGCAGATCATGACAAGAGAAGGAAGGGGATGAAGAAGAGAAGGAGATCAGAAGGAAGAGACGAGTCCAGGAGACATGGTGAAGAAGAAATGGGTGTTGAGAGATTCGATGAGCTATGGCTTCAAGAGATGAGAGAGAGTGACGATGTTAAAGATCTTGTTGCTTTATTCCAAGATCTAGGGTCGTGGAGCTTTTCTTCTCACACAGCTAAAGCTGCTTAGTATTATTAAAAAGAACTCCAAAAACTCTTTTAGATCTCACTGAGTTATGTATGTTTTCTTGTAAAACTGCAGATCAAGTTAAAATATTCCTCACTGTTATCGTTTACACGTTTATTTGTCGTTGGTGTGATGTTTGCTGCCTCTTTTGGCTTTATCCCTTACTTCTTTGGTTTTAGTTCTGAGATTATTAGTTGGATAACTGCTCCATGAATTTTAATCATTTAGTTAACGCTTATTATTTGTTTGCTAGTCAATGTTTGAATTTCAAGTTAATTGTTTGCTAATCAATGTTGAGTTTCTTTACTTCCCCACCACAGAACTTGACCGCAGAAAACGGCTTCGTTTAGACTCTAGAAAGCAACTTGTTGGAGATATTTAAGAAGAAAGAAAATTAATTTGTAGCACAAAGAAACACTAAAAAAACTTAGGCAAAATTATCCAGAAACTGCATAATCGAAAACCCACAAGTCTCAGAGGTATCCAAAAAGGAGGTAGAGAGAAGAAAGTCGCAGAAAATAAGAGAAAAAAAAAGAGGCTCAAACGCCATTAAAGTTTTTTTTTAAAAGCAAAGAAAACCGAAGACGAGAGGAAGTCTCATCATTTGGCTCCCTTCTTGACTGCAGCCTTGGTAACCTTGGCACCGGTTGGGTCCTTCTTGTCAACACTCTTGATGACACCAACAGCAACGGTCTGCCTCATGTCCCTAACAGCGAAACGTCCCAATGGTGGGTACTCGGAAAAGGTCTCAACAACCATGGGCTTGGTTGGAGTCATCTTAACCATACCGGCATCACCATTCTTCAAAAACTTGGGTTCCTTCTCGATCTCCTTACCAGAACGCCTGTCAATCTTGGTCAAGATCTCAGAGAACTTGACTGCGATGTGGGAGGTGTGGCAATCGAGCACTGGGGCGTATCCGTTACCGATCTGACCAGGGTGGTTCATGATGATGACCTGGGATGTGAAGTTGGCAGCTCCCTTAGCAGGGTCATCCTTGGAGTTGGATGCAACATACCCTCTCTTAAGATCCTTGACAGCAACGTTCTTAACATTGAATCCGACGTTGTCACCTGGAAGTGCCTCCACAAGAGACTCGTGGTGCATCTCAACAGACTTAACCTCAGTGGTCAACCCTGAAGGAGCGAAAGTCACAACCATACCAGGCTTGAGCATACCGGTCTCAACACGTCCCACTGGCACCGTTCCAATACCACCGATCTTGTAGACATCCTGAAGTGGGAGACGGAGTGGCTTGTCTGAGGGCCTCTTTGGCTCGTTGATCTGGTCAAGAGCCTCAAGGAGAGTTGGTCCCTTGTACCAGTCAAGGTTGGTGGACCTCTCAATCATGTTGTCACCCTCGAACCCGGAGATTGGGACGAATGGGATTTTGTCAGGGTTGTACCCAACCTTCTTCAAGTAGGAAGACACCTCCTTGATGATTTCATCGTACCTAGCCTTGGAGTACTTGGGGGTAGTAGCATCCATCTGAAACAAAGTTAACAAATACAACAAATTGTTAGCAACAAGCTCAACACGAATACAATCACAATTGAGCAAACAAAAACGAGAAGTTATCTCACCTTGTTACAGCAGCAAATCATCTGCTTGACACCAAGGGTGAAAGCAAGAAGAGCGTGCTCACGGGTCTGACCATCCTTGGAGATACCAGCTTCGAAACCACCAGTGGTGGAGTCAATGATGAGGACAGCACAATCGGCCTGGGAGGTACCAGTAATCATGTTCTTGATGAAATCACGATGTCCAGGGGCATCAATGACTGTGCAGTAGTACTTGGTGGTCTCGAACTTCCAGAGAGCAATATCAATGGTGATACCACGCTCACGCTCGGCCTTAAGTTTGTCCAACACCCATGCGTACTTGAATGACCTCTTGTTCATCTCAGCAGCTTCCTTCTCGAACCTCTCGATCACACGCTTGTCAATACCACCAAGCTTGTAGATCAAATGACCAGTTGTAGTCGATTTTCCGGAGTCGACATGACCAATGACCACGATGTTGATGTGAAACTTCTCTTTACCCATAGCTGCAAAATCAATAAACAGAGATCAAACCATTAGAACAAAAGATTAATCATCTCCAACTATTCACCATAACAACAGGTTCATCAACACTAATAAATCCACAATACAGTACTGATTCACTGATACGAAATCGAGAAAACAATAGCAAAGTCGAAGATCTAGCGTTCATAGAATATATCTACACCGTAAATATTACGTCATCAACCATACACAGCTTCAGAGTGTGATTTCATAGCAAAAAGCAAGACAAAAAACAGATCGCTATGATTATATATCGTAACAGCATGCGAGGCTACAAGCATCTCAGACTTTTAAATTTCACAAAGACAATATGAAAAAAAGTAAACGCTAACAGTAAACAAGACGATTCTCTATACGATTTCATCAGAATCATGGTAAGCAGATAGATCGATGAATACTCAGATCTTAAACTAGAGAATCGAAACAGTATTAGCAGCTCAAAGCAAGCGATAACCACAGTCAAAAACGAGCTCATGATAAGAATCTAAGCGACGAAGACAGAAACAATACTATAGAAACAGCATCGAATATCCTAAGAAGACGAAAGATGGTAAATCTATAGAGAGAAGTTTTCTCACCTGCAAGTAAGAATCTGAGAGGAGCTTGCGGCTACGAAACTGAGCAGAGGAACTAAATGAGAGCGCACCCTAAAACTGGAACAAATCAGGGTACTTATAGCTGCCACCTCTAGGGTTTTCGCGTTTTCTTTGTGGTCTACTAGTTTTACCAGTTTGCCCTTATGCGTTTTCGCTAAAAAAATAACTCATATTATTATTTTCTCTAATTACCCGATTATGAATTGCAAAATAGCTTGACTTTAATGTGATTGGCTAGAGAAATGTAAAATGGGAGATTTTTAAGAAAACTTCCCAACGCAATGCATCCAAAAAATTGATCGAAAGATTACTGAAAAATCATAGCCGCCATGAATTTTGTTTCCCTTTTTTAATGAGTTGGCTTTGAAAAACCTATGGACATAATAATATTGTTGTTTCATTAATCACAGCTAATTCGACGAACTTATAACATTTGTTTAAATGCACCTCGCCGTTATGAGTTCTTGATTAAATTTCGGTAGCTATTAGAGTTACGAGAAAAATACGTTGGTATCCAGTATAAATTTAAATTCAAATTCAAACTCAAAATTTTAGCTAAATGAGATTTTACCGGAGGCTGGCTACTGGCTAATGATATATTTTCTCCAAAACGTTGAATTTACCATCATGAAGCCATATTACATCATTTTTCTTTGTATTTTTAGTTACGTGTTGACATCTAAAATAATCAACTGATTTATGTTTCAGTTACGTACTTTGTTTAATCAAATATTTTCTAGTAGGTAGGCGACAACATGCGTGCGACTTGTAACAAACTGAGCATTAGTTATTCAACAAAATTGAATCCTCAATTAAATAAGAACAATTAACTTTCATAACGAATTTGTTTAGGACAAGTTATCAATACTCAATAGATAACTTAACTTAAGATCCTTTAATTAAAGAATTGACTAACATTATTAAATATTGTATAACTAATTATCGTATAAATGGTACTCTAGTATGGAACGTGGTTTACCTTAGAAACTGGCAACAAACAACCATGGTATTTACATAGGTGGTATACAGCATAATAACATTTCGTTTAAATATCGGAAAGGATACTACGGAATCAAATTGTTGTATACAGGTACAAATCAATCTTGGTATGCGGAACCAATCCTACAGCCACGGTTTTGATGAAGAGGGAAGCAATGTGAAAATACTAAACAAACACATGTTAGCACTTAGCAGCTTTTGATGAAAGCATCAAACTCTAGCTTGCTAAAGGACGAGGCTCTCTTGGTGGTGAGCTCGGGGACGGAGATTCGAGACTTGGGTTTCCAGCGCAAGACTTAGCAAATTGGCAATAACGACATTTCCAACGTTCTTCTATAGGAGTGTACTCAGCTTCTCTTTCGCTTCTCCAAAACGAAATGACTTCTTTGTATTTGCTCATCACCCACTCAGGATCATGAGGGAATCTAATCTCAGCTATTATTGATCGGTCTTGCTGAAACTCGTACCTGAGCCAAAGTTTCCCAATCAGGTAGAGAATTTGTTACAATCATATTATCAGATACACATCAATGTGTTTCATATTTTAGAAAGAATGTTCTTCTTACCGTAGTAGTAATTGATCATTCGCTATCGGAAGCATCTTAAAAGTGCTTTCATAGTACCGAACTATCTCTTCTAATGTCTGCATCGATTAAAAAATGGTAAGAATATCAATGAACTCATTTCCATGTGAGTACATTTCTTTCATCACCATCACAAATGAGGACCACTCAAAGGAATATTTGTGTAGAGTCAAAGATTAGTATACCTGTGCTGGGATTCCTGCATCAGCAATGTTATCTCTGACATCTTGCGATAAGACACAGTGGCGATTCAAAGAGAAGTAGTCGAAAAAACGTCCTGCTGGGAACTCTTCTTTCACAACAGTGTCCCATAGAAGCTTGTAAAGCATTACCTGTAGCCTGTATCGTGATTAAGTTAAGTATGGTTAAAACACTGGAACTCCTTAAAATAAATGCGGCCGAAAACCAAACCGAAGAACATTTTATTTACTATACACCAAAGCTCTTACCTTCCATTCCTTCTCTGTGGCTCCGCTGGGAGTGTGTCACGGACTCGAGTCTTGGTATCTGTCAGTAAGGGTCCAATATCAGAAGACTCATCTGCAGATGCCTTTCTAACCTCATCAATAATTCCGACAATCCATTGACCTCCAACAAATCCTACGCTGATGATACAGAGAATGACCGAATCACTTGTCATGATACATAATCAAGAACTGGTTTACACACATGAAACCACTTCTAAGTGACTAATATAAAACGATGACACAAATGCGGACAAAATAAATAACGTTAAAGTTTAACACTTTTGAAGGACTCACAGTAGTAATTCACGGGTTTTTCCTTCGAACAAGAACTGATTAACGCCTGCAATGGAACTCAGCAGCTTCAAAGCCCACTTATCTTCATTTGACTCAACTTTTACTCGAACCCTCTTAACTACCTATCCATTGTTACAGACACAAAACAAATGAGACACCAAGTAAAGAGCTCCCCACTAACGTAGAAACTATCAGTAAGCATCATGTTTAACACCTCTTCTTCAAGCTCCAAGTGACGAGCCTGACCAAGTTTCATAGCTTTGGTGACTTTTCTCCTCCCAAAACAAAGAAGATTCTCCATTTGTTTCTCACACCATTCCTATGAACACAAATTGGTGTCAAAGGTACTTTCTTTTGGAAGATGAGAATGTTTTTAAAGGAAGAGATTCAAAACGTACTGTGCCGGTGAGATCTGTGACACCCAAAGCTTGGTTTTTTCTAAACCGATGTAGAAAAGAGTCTTCGATATCTGAACAAGCAGAGAGTTTCCTTTTGGAGAGGACTTTTACTGAACGGGAAGTACTGGGGATTCCGCCGGCGATGATCCGCGACGGAGAAGCAGCGGACCGGATCGCGGAAGGGAGGAAGGAGCGCGTGGCTGCGAGCGCTGCGTCGAGGATAGCCATTTCTTCTTCACTGACGATCTCGATTGGGATCTCGGGGAAGGAGGAGGCATGGTGGGGTGGTCTTGGGGTTGAAATAGCGATAGTTGCGGATTGATCGGGAGTAGAGGATGTGGTGGTGGGTGACTCGGAGGTTGACTCGGAGTGTGACTCGGCCATGTTTTAAGCGGAAGGAACGTGTGGTGTTGTCCTTTCGTGTCCATGTGAAAAATTTTAAAAACTTAAAAAGGGTTAAAAGAGAAAAATGTAATAAAGATATGCTTTTTCTGAAAGGGATGTCTCAAAATTAGACAAAGTTTGTGTGAATGTTGGTTAGTGATTTCTTCAAGACTAAGTTAGTAGTATTCTGAGGTGAGATCCATGTGACCATTATAACCAAAATTCTAGAGACCTAATTACCAAAACAAAATAAGTATTGATATACATGCCTTATATGTTGACTTCAGGATCAAGAACAAAGCTATAAAGGTGTAATTCACTTTATTTACTTAAGTTTAGCACAAATCTACATAATTTGTAAATTTAAGCTATCTGTAAAAGAAATTGACTTAGAAATTAGGATAAAGAACAAAGCCGTTAATGTCTATAGTAAATCATTTGATGTTCTTAAACTTAACATGGATATATTATAAATTTATAGTCTGTCGTTTTGGCATCATTTTGTACATATGAACAGACCTTATGTTACATACAACAAGCATAGTGAACACTATGAACTCCTCAAGTCCCGAGTTTCAATTCAATAAATATGCGAACATATATAATTGTAATCTAATCATTGAGCAACCACATTGGCTGATCATCTTAGGCCACAACCGGGTACGATGCACATGTCGCAACACCTGCAATCCAATAACGAATCAACAAATGATAGAGAGAGATACCAAATTTGAAAACATAGGATTCTCATTCTCCTTTTATAGGCTATATCTATATGGTAACATCATATGATAATGGTATTATGTAATATACGGTTTAATTATGATTAAAGAACTTACCACACATGTTCTTCCCCATCTCCATCTTGAAGTAACCTTTGTCACCCCATTCCGCTCCCCATGAGTTCTTTATAATCCAATATGGAACACCGTCTTCAATTCCATAACCAACCGCCAAAACCGCGTGGTTCACGTCCTAAATGCCACATTACAAAAAAAAATCGAATTGAACACTAGCTAATAAGCTAACATGATTCTACTTGCAAGAGAGTGTAAGGTTCAATTAACACTTTTAAAGCAGATTAGAAGAAATTCTCACCATCGGAGTACTTCCACAGTTACTATCAGAGTAAACTCCGTCCTTGTAAAGCCGGAATGAGTGTATAACCTGGAATGCGACGCTTACTGGTCGTACCAATCCAACCGCATGCTTCAGTTCATCTTCAGCACCCTGTTGTGGTTGTTCGATTAGTCCTCATTACAGAATGTATAACTTTAAGGCAGTTGAAATTCAGAATCCGTAAAAGTTGCTAACCAGCGTAATGTTGACTGAGTCACGGACTTGTACACCGACGTTTTCAGCTGAGTATTTGCATGTTCCATCTTTACCGGTGTAAGGATAAGCTTCCTCTGTGTCTAGGCCGCCGTTGGATTTGATGTATTCAAAGGCTTGAGAAGGAAGGCCACCATTACAGCCATAGTTGTTGAAAGCTCCAGCACAATCCACAAGCTGTTGCTCAGAGAGAGATATTCCTTTTCCAAATGCTTGATGATACGCTGCCTCAAGCGCTCCAGTGGTGCTGTAGTGCCAAAAACCGATCATATGACTTTAAAATTTTGTATCAAGAGATCCCCAAAAATTTCAAAAGATACTTAATCATAAGTTTTACCTGAATGTCCAGCAAGAACCACAACCTCCCTGGTCTTTGACCGGGCTAACAATACCATCTTCTCTCCAGTCTTTCTGCACTCACAATTAAAAGCCTCAGAGCCAATTAAATACGTTTTCTTAAAGCAGAAGAAACCGAATGGTCTCAGTGCAGGAGTATTGAGTCCAGAACTTACGGTTTCCGGAAGAGCTGCTTCTGTGAGTTTGTGGGTGCCCTTTAAAGTGGCAGAGCAGTTTTGAGCAGCACCAAGCTTGGCCCTTTGAAACTCTTCCCAAGTCAAATCAGCAAACTCTGTTCCACAAGAGACAGTTAGCAAAATCGGGATGGGTGAATCCGTATCCCGAAACCACTAGTAATGTCTGCCATAGACAAACAAGCATCAAAGCAAACCACTTTAAAGAAGCAGAACAATAAATTTGACAGCCAAATTTTAAAACCAACAAGTCACTCTCTCATACTCATAATCTATAGACCAATAGCAAATCTTGAGTCACGTGAATCAAAGCAAAAGCTCAAAATACTTAATAAAATTCCACGTAGAAGTTCCCAAGACGGTAAAAAAATAAATTAAAAAGGATTAGTTTTTCCACGTTTCCCACAACGTATTTATACATCCATGTGTCAGTCAGTTCATTCAAAAAAGTCACCCAGCTAAACCGGTCAAACCAATAACGAGAACTGACTTAGACTTACGATTAACACCGAGTTTGTAGGACAAGCCTTTCTTGTTTGTGGATCTGATTAAATCCAGACTCTCCTTGAATATCGAGAATCGTCGCTTTATCTCCTCCGCGTTCTGATACTTTTTCCCATATCTTCCTCACACACACACACACACACACACACACACAAACAAACGAACAATCAGTTTGTTTATCAAAAAGACAAAAACTGAAACAAATGGACTAAAAGTCAACGGTGGAGGATGAGACTTTACCGGTGAGTGAAGCGAGCGAAGGAGAGAACGTGGCGAGATTGTCCTAAGATCTGGACAATGGATTCCTCTATCTCCCGGAGACCGTCGGAGACCATACGGATCGGGTTTGACTCGTCGAATCCGATATTCTCCGACGCCGATGCGGCGATGAGAGTCAGCAGAACCACCACCGATGGTAAGATTGCTCTCGCAGACATGGCTTTTGCTTCTCTCTCTCCTTCTTACTTTTTTTTTTATTTCTGAAACTAAACGAAGGCTTCTGCTTCAGTGTTTTAGCTCGAGCAATGTAAGAAGAGTAGAAGACGGAAGAGAGAGAGATACAGACGGAAACGTTATCGGAACACGTGGTGGTTTGTGAGTGGATAGTATTTGTCCTATATACTTGGAATGTTGACGTGTACGGTGATGTCATTTAGTATACCAACAGGAAAGAAATATCAATCAATCATAGGCTTCATCATTTTTATACGCGAATATTTGCAAAACTACCCTTGGATTATGATCTAACGCATTCGATGACCCGTCACTGTCTTTTACTTGTTATTTATAGAACCGAAAACTTTAGCAATATCAGACTTTTCCCCCATAAAAAGGATCAAGGTTGGAGATAGCAGATACTTAAAGTTTTGTACTATCATTTTATCGGCCACCAATACATGTTTTCTTCTCTAATATTTTGAAACCACTATTTCTAATTAGAGCGATAACTTATAAGCAAGACTTTACTCTGTTTTTGTCGTGGGGTTTGATGATATCTACCAATTTAAACTTTATCGCAAAAAGAAAGAAAGAAAGATTATAAAGTGAGACTGATTGAGACGTCTGAGTCAATGAGTCATGAAGCACGTTGTATTTTTACATAATTATGATTATTTGACTGAAAAGATACGGGGCCAAGTAATATTTTTTCTTCCCTTGCAGCTGCTGCTGCTTTGAACTCCTCTCAAATCGAACGTTTTCACCTTATTGAATCCATATCATTCACAGTCCCACGTCTCGTCTCTTTCCTTCACTTGGTCGAATATGTGAGCGTAACATACGTTCTCGCCCGAAGAGCCTGAGTCTGGAAAGGGTGGAATAATAGTACTACGTCGCTCTATTACATTACGAATGCGTGTATTACGAGTACGAGGTGCAGGTAACTGTAAATCTCATATATATATATATATATATATAGGTAAGCCCGAAACTCTTCCTTTTGTTTAGTAGAAAATGAAGTGATATATTGTATTTTATCTAGGAAAAATAGCACCACAAAAGGTTAACAAATTTCCATTTGCAAAAAGAACAAAAAAAGCAACGATAGGGAAAGTGACTGGGTGATCTGAGACTGAAATACAGATAATTAAGAGGATCGTAAAATTCAATACTCAAATCATTACTAGCTCATTTTTTGTTTATTTGAATGAAAAAGTTTAGACCAAGGAATTGCTTTTAGACCCTTCTCGCTGCTCTTTATTACTTCTCTCAAATCAAACGTCTTCACCTTGCTAAATGCATCACTCATCGCCCCACGTTGTCTAGTGCTGCTGCTACATAGTTTATATGGCATATCCTGGACGGACGACGAAGTTTGGATACGCTCGCCGGCAGCTAGCACTGCATCTACAATTCATATGATATGGTCACTGCTTAATGACGACAGTGTTATATTATTTATTGTTATTACTATTTATATACGATCATTGCAATTTATAGATAGAGGCGACCGAACTCCACTTGAAGCTGTATATATATACTTGTAGCATGTCTAAAATAAAGAACTAATTATTTTTGTTTTGTCTTAAATTTAAAAGTGTAAATTAATTCATATATGAATCTAGATATCAGTTTTTGAAAAAATTCTATATAGCTTTTATGTAATACAGACGTTGTACAACTTAAATTAGATACTGCATAGTTCTGGTCATATAAACTACTGCATAGTTTAAAATTCTATATAGCTGATGAACAGATCGCACCGCACACCATGCCACTCGGACTAAGCGACGTGCCATAACCTCCGTAAGAAATTGCACCTCCAGAGTCTAGAGCCCATCTTGTGAATAGCTTTGGACAAATTAAGTCTATGCAATGGCTTTCCTTGGTATGAAAAGTAGATTTCCTTTGTCACTTCTAGATTTTTTTTTTACTTCAAAAGCATTCTGTGACTAGCTATAAACAAAGTCTATGCAATGTGCACAAGTTTCCTTGTTCGTTCTAGATTTGTTCAACCTCCAGAACCATGTTTTGACTAGCTTTGGACAGGACAAAGTCTATGAAATAACATGATTCCACTAGCGTGGCTAAAAATTGAACTATTGTCCATGATATAAAAATATTTATTTTCGAAAGATTTTTGAACGCCGTTAGATCTGAAATCCATCAACGGCCGTAAGGACCTTGGGCTTTTGCTTTGTCTAAGGCTAAAACAGTAAAACCCTACTATCTCTCGACCTTTCTGAATTCTCATACTCTCATTCTCTCGGCGCGTCTCCACTTGCAATCTCCGCCGGCGAATCCGAAGTCTCAGAAAGGATACAACAATGGCGGAAGCTAACAACGGGACGAGGCGTCCAATGCCGAACCTACTAGTAACGGGGACTCCTGGAACCGGTAAATCGACGATGGCTTCAGCTCTGGCGGAGGCGACGAATTTCCGTTATATCTGCATCGGAGATCTCGTCAAAGAGAAAAACTTGCACAAAGGCTGGGACGATAAGTTCGAGTGCTACATCATCAACGAAGACTTGGTGAGTTTCCTCTTACTCGAACTCTTTACTCAGACAAATAGGTAACTCAAATCGAGTTCATTACCAGACACTTACTGGTCTCGTCACATGTAATTCTGTTTACTTAGCCTTTGTCTTAATCTTGAGAGGGTTGTGTCTGAATAAAGCTTAACTCTTTTAATCAGACAATTAGTGGGAGTTCAATTCGAATACATGACCAGACTCGTTACATGTACTTTGTCACTTAATCATTGTGGTAGTAGATTTCTTGGTCACATTCATATCGTTAGCTCACATGAGAAGAGTCTTTAATTGTATTTGAATGTTGATCAGGTGTTGGATGAGCTTGAAGATGTAATGGAAGGAGGAGGTAACATTGTTGATTACCATGGCTGTGACTTCTTTCCCGAGCGATGGTTTGATCGTGTTGTCGTGCTTCAAACTGAGACCTCCGTCTTGTATGACCGTTTAACCAATAGGTCAGAAATTAACAATCCAATCTTTCTTTCATCAGAAGTATCAGTTTAGTTGTTTCGCTTTTTAAACAAAGTTTTGATTTTGTTCTCAACTAAAAAAAAACAGAGGTTATTCGGAAACCAAGATTACTAACAACGTTGAATGCGAGATCTTCCAAGTCTTGCTTGAAGAAGCAAACGACAGTTATGAAGAGGAAATTGTCGTTGCCCTACAAAGTGACACACTCGAAGATATCTCTAACAATGTCGCAAGCTTGACGGAATGGATTACCTCATGGCAGCCTTGATAATGCATCTCTAATGGTTGCAAGGTTCAGTTTTTGGTTTTTTTTTTTCTTTTTTCTTTTTATGGTGTCTGAATCGATGTTAGTTGCAATTTGTAAACTGATATTCTGAAGCAAAACAATTCAGCTGTTGCGCTCAGCTTATTGTAATGTCGTTATGATACTTATAAAAGAAAGTGCTTTCATCTTCCCTATCTATCTTGGCTCAATGTATTAGTCATTAGTGCGTATCTCTATATATTCACAACTTCAGCTCAAACGTCGAATGAACTGTGAGACAAGGTGAGATTAAACTTGAAGAAGCAAAGTCTGTGTCTTTCTCTTATTTGACGAGGTTAATTCTTATTTGTCGTCATTATTTCTGAGAATTTTGATTTTAAGATTAGCGTCTGATCCAATATTGTTTAGCAAGTGGGGAATAATTTAACAAAGTTTGCATCTTTCGGCTTTAAACGGCGTGCACATAAGCTGCTTGACAAAATGACTCAATGAGATAAAGAAGTGCCCACTGAAGAAGGGGGAAGTAATAATACGTGAACTTTTTTTTTTGTTTGATTTTTCAGGTGAAGCAATGCTGGCGAAGACATTTCTTCAGAGACATCTTCTTGTTTCGAGGTGTTTCTCATCAGTAACGTCAAAGACACTTAACGTTGGAGATGTTTTAAGAGAAGCAAGACTGTTCTCAAGCGAAGATGTTAAGGGATATGCTGAGGTGAGCCATGATTGGAACCCACTTCATTTCGATCAAGAATCTGCCCGTAAAGCCGGGTTTGAGAATCGCCTTGTCCATGGAATGCTTGTCTCTTCCATGTTTCCTCGTATTATCTCTGCCCATTTCGTAAGTTCTCTACTTTTAGTTTGCATTTATTAATATTCCACATATCCTGAAGATGCTTGATTGATTATAAAGATGTACAAAACATGATTTAAACTTTTTGGTCTTGTTGCAGCCTGGAGCAGTATATGTATCTCAAACTCTGCATTTTCGATCACCAGTTTACATAGGGGATGAAATTCTCGGATTAGTACAAGCCACAGCTTTAAGAGAAAGCAAGAATAAGTTCATGTAAGCTAAGTTATTAAACCCATTGAGATGCAAAAAAGTTCAGTATTTTGTTATTTTCTATCCTAACTAGATCCAAATTTGGCTTTGTTATAGTGTCAAATTCTCAACCAAATGCATCAAGAATCACACTGAACTTGTTGTTCTTGATGGTGAAGCTACTGCAATCTTACCAAACCTCGAGATGTTACAGCCAAGTCCATCCTAATGATAGAAAACAGATCCGAGATCTGTAAGTTTCTTTGAATTTTTTTTCTTTCTCAGTTTCCAGTATCCTTTTAATATTTTTCATAATTGTTATCATTTCCCTCTCTGTAGGATTCTTTGCGATATTGTTTTGATATTTTGAAAATTCTTTAATATTTAAATTTTTAACTTAAAACCAGAATAAAATAAAATTACTTTGACAAAAAAATCCTAACTAAACACCACTGATCTCTCTAACAGCATCTTGATAACTTTTAACTACAAAAGATTACAACATCTTCTTCTCAATGGGAGGAGAAAGAAAAACGAGAGCAAATATGGAAAACAGAGGACTCTCTTTCAGATCAATCCTCTCTCATTCTTTGTGGATAACTCTCGTTGGAATCCTTCTCTTCACTCTCTCCACCATGAAAAGACATAATTTTGGTTACATCAAATTCTTTTCGGTATTAGGAACATTACTCATGACCTTACCTTGGATAATCCAACTTCTGGTCACTTCTGCTGTCATTTTACTGCATAAGACCAGAGGTTACAACCTCATGTGGATTGTTCGGCCACCAAAACCATCTAAAGAGAATCATCTCACAAATGTCGTCACTATCTCTTCTTCTTCATCATCTCCTCTTTCGTCTGGCCAGCCTCTGAAGAAAGGCGACGCGGGTGAGATCGAGATAAGGATTGTGATTCCAAAAAGTCCAAAGTCAACTCATTTGGAGATTGAAGGAATAAATAACTCCAAACTTCTTCTCGCAAATGGATCACCTGTTGCTTAAATCGGACTACTCTGTTCTTGTTCTGTTTTTTGTTCTTTCATTTCTGACGTATTTAAAGGCTTTGGTAGTTCGGTCTGTAACTTGTAGTGCTTACAAGTTATGTGAGACTTTCGTTGTAAGTTTCATTAGTAATGAATTCGATTGCTATTATATAAATTTCTTTGCTGTAATTTCAATCACAGATTCACATGCAAATCTCTATTAACACAATGAAAATGTAGCTAAACCAATATACACAAAATGACTACACAGATTCACATCAAATTTCTTTTTGTTGATAACATTTTCTGTCTGAAACCATATAAGATTGAAGAAGTAAGAATGTTTCTAGATTTTCACCTTCCATCTCCGTATGTGATTGTGTGAGTAACAAACATGGAGTTATGAGGCGAAGGAGGAGAGGCTGATGGTGCTAAAGAGCTTCTCGAAGTGAAGGCTGCTTCCAGAAAAACCGGAGTTGAAACTCCAATCCCTGGAGAATCTGGTGAGAAGTTGGGCAAAGGGAGATTCCAGTTTATGTATTGTACCACTTCTTCCATGGTTGGTCTTGATTCCGGCACAACATTTGTGCAGAGCAATCCCAATTTCAGAACCATGTCGATTTCTTCTTCTGAGTATTCATGTCCCAGTCTTGCATCTACAGCATCAACCAGAGAATCACATCTCCAGCAATCACAAACCCATTTGATCAAATGCCGTTTATCAGCTGGAATCTTGGGATCTAATGGTCTCCTTCCACAGGTTACTTCAAGCATGAAAGCACCAAATGCATAAACATCGGTTCTTGTAGAAGTTCCCATTGTTATCATCTCAGGTGCCATGTAACCCATCGTTCCTATAGCTGCCGTTGCGGGTAAGCTATCTCCGTAGTCTTCAAACCTCGCCATTCCAAAATCTCCTAACCTTCCATTGAATTCAGAATCTAACATGACATTAGAAGCTTTAATATCTCTGTGTAACACAACCTGGTTAGCTCCCGTGTGCAGGTAAGTGAGAGCAGATGCAATATCCTTCAAAATCGCAAACCTTTGCGACCATGTAAGAGGCGGTTTATCAGTGTGAAACAAGTACCGATCAAGACTGCCATTAGACATATACTCAGAGACCAGAAGAAGCTCTCCTTTCCTTCTGCAGTATCCAAGAAGAGGAACCAAGTTTCTATGCTTTAAACTTCCCATAGTTACTACTTCAGCTACAAACTGTTTCATGCCTTGCTTCGCATCGTGGCACACTCTCTTCACCGCTATATCTCCAACGCGAGGCAGATTCCCTCTGTAGACTTCTCCAAAACCGCCTTTCCCTAAACGACCCTCTTGGTCAAAACCTCTTGTTGCTTTGTATAGAGACTTATAAGTAAACCGGTGTGGACCGTAGTCTTTTTCCCATGCTTCTCTGACTTCTGCGTACTTCCTTCTCCTGTATAATTCAACTCCTCCAAGAGCAGCCAACACCATGAGTGATAGTAACACGAGCAAAACAATAAGCAGCGGAGATGTTTTCTTCCTCCTGATTCTTGGACGAGGAATCTGAGGAAGCTTTGACAAGTCCAGTCTCTGCAATGACACTCTGCTTCTGCTAAAACTCCATCCTAAGATATATTGGTAACTAACCAATGACCCTGTCGCTGCAGAGAATCCGAAAAATAGTTTTTGATCCGGGAAGATTTCAGTAAAATTGATGGATCTTGACAGAAGAGGATGGTTTGGCTTCTGGATTCTTAGAGGAGCCAGTGTGACATTAAGTAAACTTCTTTCATAATCCACCCACACCTGTAAAGGTTCTTCACTTAAGAGCTTCATGCTTTGATTCTTCCCTTTGGTGTTTGAAAAGTAAGAAGCTGAAGCAGACTCTATAGACGTCAGGCTGTTGATGTCTATACCGACATGATTCTTGTTGATATCATCAAACTCGGCGCTTTGGACAGTATCAAGCTCAACAGCTAGAAGCTGAGTAGATGGAGATCCATTTGTTGAGATGTTGAAACTCCCCAGGTACTGAGTTGGATCTGCATGTGTGAAATCTAAGGAGGAAGTTACAATAAAGGCGATTCCATGGCCACCATCAGCTCCTGGTTTAGGCACAAGCGCACATACAAAATGAGTCGAGAAAGAGAAATTCTTCTCAGATGAATCAAATGGCTTCTTGAAGAAAGCATGACCCATTTGCTGTGTCGAGGCGTTGGTTAGCTGCAACAATCCATCTGGAGAGAGGATTTTTGCAGCTCCATCTAGATAAAGATCAGCATGAGCTTGGCTAAAGTCGTTGTAGATGAAACCGGCTCTTTCTTGTTGACTTAACAAGCAAACCAGATGATTAAAGAAGATCAACAAGATCAGATGCAATGCTTGAGCAACCATTGATGAAATAAAGAGAAGTCTGGTTTGATTTATATGTTTCAGTTTCAGATAAAAACTTCTTCGAGAACTTATAAATTTAAGGCCAATTTTCTACATTCCCAGCTCAATTCTATTTAGGAAATGCATTTCATAAGGGCATCTTCTGAGTTGAATCTACAAAATGAAAATAAATATTAAATTTAACCATGACAGTTACCTTAAGCCTATATTTTAAGTAGCTGTTCATACAATAATTATATGGTCTCTTGTCTGGTTCTAACAAATAAATTTATACACACATGCCTTGGAGAATGAAGCCAATCGATCATATTAAAAGTATATAGTTTATGCCGACCAAACCAAAAACTATTCATCTTGGCATTATTATGAAAACAGAGGTGACACCAAAGAAATGAAGTTATTCTCTGCAAAATGACTAATAGAACATTTGATCATCTTGCATTTCTTGTTTATTTTGTTGGTATAAATCAATGCATAAATCAACGAAAACGAAAGGGAGACTTAACATTAGACTAATCATCTGGCACGTTCTTGTTTTTCCTATAATTTTTTAATGTTTGATCTTGGTTTTGTATTTGCTTTTATATACTTTACTTTCAAAAGATAGGATGGCAAAAATCCCTATCACAAAGATGATTATATATACTTGTTTAGATTGTTGGATGATATTAATGTCTTCTTTCACATGATCTATTTTTAACTTAAAAACTATTAAACTCCATGCAGACTAATAGCTTCAAGTATTGTAAGTGGATGTTGACAAAAGAAGACATATTTTTATCACCATGTGTATCTGTCACGTTTAAAATACTGTGTGAATAGGAAGTCCAAGTCAATGACGGAAAATTAAGAGATATCTCACATGAGTGAAATCCAAGTCAAGGTTTGGCAAAAGGACTAGAATATTTTTGAGATCTGTAAATCTTTCATTAGACTAATCATCTCTCTAAAGTAAAATTAGATAAAAGATTTTCCAGATTTTACGAGCATGTTGATTAACTAAAATATTCCAACTACATACAAACACCCTCTAACCATTTAAAGCTTCTCCAAAAACTATACATACTTTAACACATACAATCTCTTTCCCAACTCCTGCAAATATGTATGCTTTGGATCCTTGACCACAAAGATAAATAGCCTCTGCTCTCTGTTCCAGCTTAAACCAAACAGCTTTCTAACAGAGTTCCATGTTTCTTACAAGCAGCCTAGTTTGTCTTAAAACAAGAATGCATTTGGTATCAGACCAAGTCGTATATAAAGAGGAAACCATTATGAGATAAAAGGGAAACTAGATACATTACCTGAAGTCGGAACCACGGACCACAGATAATGTTCTGCTGGATGGTTGTTGGAAAACTTATCTTCATTTCAAGGGAGAACTATAAGATACAAATATGAATGGTTAAACCAACAGGGATTAGATTACAAGTTACTTTCTTACAAATTCATTGATCTGGGACAAAGTAATAGAGATAAAACAATCTTGAAAGCTAAGAAGATTGCTTTCTGCTATGTACATTTGGTGTTTACCCTATGACTACCGAGGGTGTTGAAGCCGGTGAGAGGATCTTCGAGCCTTTTTTATTCCGTAACTAGAGGAAGAGAGTTCTTAGTTTCCAATGTGTGTCACCACAGATAGTTCGTTGTAAGGAGACTTATTGGCCGAGGAAGTTGAGATCGAGGAAGCTGACCAGCTACTTGAAGCTACAAGAGAGGCTGCATCGATCAGAACCGAAGAATGATTGCTAAACCCCACAGTATATGGTGAGACATCTGGCAAAGGTAGGCTATTGTTTAAGTATAGGACCACTTGATCCATCGTAGGCCTCGATTCTGGCACGGTACTTGAACAGAGCAAACCGAGTTTCATAACCATCTCGACTTCCTCAGGTGAAAATTTATCTCCCAACCTCGGGTCAATACAATCAAGCAGTGAATCCCTTTTCCAGCTCTCACAAACCCATTTGATCAGAAGTCGTTTCTCACATTGTAACTGTGGGTCCACTGGTCTCCTCCCACAGGTTACTTCAAGCATGAAAACACCAAAGGCATAAACATCAGTTCCAGTGGAAGCTACCATATCAATTACTTCTGGCGCCATGTACCCTATAGTTCCAACGGCTCCTGTTGGGTATGCATCGCCTCCATGGTCATGAAACCTTGCCATACCAAAGTCCCCTAGCCGTCCGTTGAATTCAGCGTCCAACATAATGTTTGAAGCTTTGATATCCCGGTGCAGAACAACTTGGTCAGCACCTGTATGCAGGTAACAAAGAGCAGAAGCTATACCCTTAACTATTACAAGTCTCTGCGGCCAAGAAAGTACCGGTTTCTGGTCATCAAACAAATGCTCGTCAAGACTACCGTTGGGCATGTACTCGGCGACCAGAAAAAGCTCATGCTTTCTCCTGCAATACCCAAGAAGTGGAACAAGATTCCTGTGTTTTAGACATCTCATGCTCACCACTTCAGACACAAACTGCTTCACACCTTCATCACCATTAAAGGACATTCTCTTCACAGCTATTTCTCTGCTTAGAAGGAGAGTTCCTCTGTACACTTCTCCAAAACCTCCTTTTCCAAGAAATTCATCCTTACTGAACCCTTTTGTTGCTTTGTATAAGCATTTGTAAGTGAATCGGTGTGCACCAAACTCCTTTTCCCATGCTTCAGTAACTTCAGCATACTTGCTCCTCCTGAAAAGATACACTCCTATAAGAACACCGAAGCCCATGGTTGCAAGAAAACCAAGCAGGACAATGAACAGTTGAGATAGATTCTTATGTTTGGCTCTTGGGTGAGGAACTTCAGGGAGTCTTGACATGTTAAGTCGCTGTAAATATTCTCTGTTTGTGCAAAAACTCCACGACAGAATATACTGATAACTGGTAGCTGTCCCTGTTGCTGCAGAGAACCCAACGAAAAGTCTTGATCTGTTCGGAAAAACTTCTGTAATATTGATTAGCTGTGACAAAAGAGGCCGACTTGGCTTCTTGACTTCAAGAGGAGCAATCGAGACATTGAGCAAAGTGCCTTCATAATCCACCCAGACCTGTATTGGCTTTCCGCTAAGAAGGTTTATGCTTTCGTTC
The DNA here is from genome assembly GCA_000411075.1 of Sisymbrium irio. NCBI lineage: Eukaryota > Viridiplantae > Streptophyta > Magnoliopsida > Brassicales > Brassicaceae > Sisymbrium > Sisymbrium irio. The sequence continues at coordinate 122,294 of KE154427.1, read as the reverse complement.
TTACCTTTTATGTCTGAATAGTAAGCCGCTGAAGCTATTGCGACAGAGAGAGGACTGTGCACATCAATGCCCACATGATTGTTGTCGATATCTTCAAAATCTGGATTCCAAATAGTGTCAAGCTCAACAGCAAGCACATCAGAAGAAGGATATCCATTTTTTGATACGTTGAAGATCCCCAAGTATCTAGTTGATTCTGCGTGCGAGAAATCCATAGAAGGAGATACTACAAAGGCCATGCCATGGCCACCTTCAAATCCTGGTTGAGGCACTAAAGCGCAAACGAAGTGTGTTGAGAAAGACAGTGGTTTAGAGGCACTGAGCTTAATCGCTTCCTTGTAGAAAACATGAGCCATTTGATGATCTGAAGCGTTTGTGAGCTGCAATATTCCACTGGGAAGAACTGTTGCAGATCCATCAAGATAAAGATTATCTTGCCCTCCAAACTTGTCGTAGAGAAACTTTACCTCTTGTTGACTTGATAGATAAATGAGATGAAAAGAAGAGATCATCAGGATCTGAAGCAGTGTACAAGTCATTGCTGATGATAAATCAGAGTGTCTAGATCTGTTTAGAAGATCATAACCTTGCAAGCTGAAGGACAAGGGAACAAAGAAGGATGTGAGCTTTGTGTTTTAGTGATGATGCAAGTGTAAAGTATTGTTTGTTTATCCAAGAGAATATTAGCATCATATGCAGTCGCCGATTTTTTTCCCCTTTACAAACTGGACTTCATTAATGCTATAATATAAGATAAGCTAACAATAAAGCTTCGTTCAGGGAATATTTTAACATAAATGACCCAAGTTTCAAAGCAATGAAACTACGCAATGCTGCATGTGAGTGTGTACCCCGAAACGGTAATAACGGGTCAAATGATAAATTAAACACTAACTTATACCTTAGATTATAAGGTATACTCCTACTTACTCATACTAACAGAAAATATTGTGTACTCCTACTTGCTCAACTTGGAGCTAGCTCATATGTGTTGACCCCAAAAGATCCTAAAGACCTGTACTAATAGACCGTACTTAAAATATTCCGTTGTTCTTTCCTGATGCAGTAACCAAAAGCAATGTCTTTTCCAGACTAAAAGGAATAAAGTCTAGGAGACCGTGGCGAAAGTCAGGACAGCTACGAATGTTCTTTAAAACGATGAATTTACAGCCTACTTTGCTTAGCGGCGTTCGTGTTGAGAAAGAAACTGGTATCTAGGAGAACCTATCAATGTAAACTGGATAACTGATGCTAGCAAGTTTCCTTCATTCTGTTGCTTGACTTGGGCACGAGCGAGAAAGAGAGGTTACGTGCTTGATAAGGAATTTAAAGGTCTCGGTCCGATTCATCTTTATTGTTTTAGAAAGAAATTATTATCTGTTGTAAAATTAAATTTACTAGAGAGTTGATATGGTTTTTGTCTCAACTTTCAACACTTCCGTTCGGGTTCAAAGTATCTAAAACTAACGGCTGACATAATACACATCATTTGCCACATGTATTGTCAGGCTCAGTAACTACTACATTTGTCGTCGCTTGTAGGTGTGACTGTTAATCCAATCGTCGCACATGTGTTGCTTAAGATGTTCTCTCAAATACATTCAAATTCGTACAATTTAATACTCTTCCAATAATAACCATACGTACTTTTCTAACAACATCGAATCTCTTTCCCAAATCCTACAAATATTTATTCTTCGGATTCATTACCACAAACTTATAAACCAAAACAGCTTTCTAACAGAATTTCATCTGGTATCAGACCATCAGAGCATATTGAGGAATAATAACGCCTGAGGGGAAATCTCGTTTCCGTATTTTGTTAACAGAGTGGAAACATATACTATATGTTTATAATCAATCATTAAGTGGATAAACATATTACAAAGGGACAAACTGATTATATTGGGACATGTGAGACAGATATTAGAACAATCTTGAGAGCTACTAACATCTGTTTGCTGATTTGAATGCACATCAGGAATTACCTCTGATTGCTGATGCTGGAAAGATTGGACTCAAGATCTTCTGTAGGCGACGTGACAGTTTTAACAGCTGGTAAGAAAGTTTGAGTCTTAGGCGTCTCTGGTTCTGCACCTATGTGAAGAGAGTTCTTAGTCTCTATTGTCTGTCCCCATGGCTGATCTGCTGACTGCCCAGCATAAGGTGAGTGGTTGGCCGAAGAAGAAGACATCGAGGGCACTGACCAACTCCATGAAGCGGATGAGACTACAAGGGAAGCTGCATCAACCAGAACCGGAGCAAACGTCCCGATCCCCAAAGTATATGGTGAGAAATCTGGCAAAGGAAGGTTTTTGTTTAGGTATAAGACCACTTGTTCCATTGTAGGTCTGGACTCTGGCACGATATTTGAACAGAGCAAACCGAGTTTCATAACCATCTCAACTTCCTCGGGCACGAATTCAGCTCCCAATCTCGGGTCGGTGGCATCAAGCAAAACATCCTTTTTCCAGCACTCACAGACCCATTTGATCATATGTCTTTTCTCAACTTGCAACTGCGGTTCCACGGGTCTTCTCCCACAGGTTACTTCAAGCATGAAAACACCAAAAGCGTAAACATCAGTTCCAGTGGAAGCTCCCATTGTGATTAGCTCAGGTGCCATATACCCTACTGTTCCCACAGCAGCTGTTGTGGCTGCATTGCCTCCGTGTTCATGAAACCTGGCCATGCCAAAATCCCCTAATCTACCATTTAACTCTTCGTCCAACATAATGTTGGAAGCTTTGATATCTCGGTGCAGAACAACCTGGTCAGCACCTGTATGTAGGTACCACAGGGCAGACGCTATTCCTTTAACAACCACAAGTCTCTGTGACCATGAAAGAACCGATTTCGTGTCATCAAACAAATGCTCGTCAAGACTACCGTTGGGCATGTACTCTGAGACAAGAAGAAGTTCACGCTTCCTTCTGCAATACCCGAAAAGTGGAACAAGATTCCTGTGTTTTAAGCATCTCATGCTCACGACTTCAGCCACAAATTGTTTCACACCTTCATCACCATTGTGGGACACTCTCTTCACCGCTATTTCTCTGCCTTGAGGAAGATTTCCTCTATAGACTTCACCGAAACCTCCTTTTCCGAGGAATTCATCCTTGCTGAACCCCTTTGTTGCTCTGTACAAGGACTTATAAGAGAAACGATGTGCATCGAACTCCTTTTCCCATGTTTCAGAAACTTCTGAATACTTTTTTCTCCGGTGGAAATAGACTCCTGCAAGAATAGCCAACACCACAATAGCCAGACAAACAAACATGATGATAATCCACTGAGGTAGATTCTTATGTGGAGCTCCAGGATGAGGAACTTCAGGAAGGTTTGAGACGTTAAGTCGCTGCAGTGATCCTCCGCTTGTGCTAAAACTCCACCAAAGAATATACTGAGCACTTATCGCGTTCCCTGTTGCTGCAGAGAACCCAACAAACAGTTTCGATCTGTTAGGAAAGATTTCTGAAAGGTTGATTGGTTGTGACAAAAGAGGCCGACTTGGCTTCTGGACTTCAAGAGGTGCAATTGAGACATTGAGCATAGTGCCTTCATAATCTACCCAGACCTGTATAGGATTCCCGCTCAAGAGGTTCATGCTTTCGTTTTTCCCTTTCGTGTCGGAATAGTAAGCTGCCGGAGCTACTCCGACAGATATAGGACTGTTCACATCAATACCCACGTGATTGGGTATGGTATCTTTGAATTCTGGGTTCCAAATAGTGTCAAGTTCAACAGCAAGAACGGGAGATCCACTTGGTGATGCGTTGAAAGCCCCCAAGAATCTTGTGTTTTGTGCGTGCGAGAAATCCATAGAGGAAGATACCAGAAAGGTAAGACCATGGCCGCCTTCGACAGGTGGCTTAGGCACTAGAGCACACACGAAATGTGTTGAGAAGGAACTGAACTGAATCGATTTCTTGTAGAAAGCCCGACCCATTTGATGCTCTGAAGCGCTTGTCAGCCGCAGTAATCCACTGGGAAGTACTTCTGCAGAAGCATCTAAAAAAAGATTTTCTTGGGAGCTAAAGTTTTCATAGACAAACCTTGTCTCTTGTTGACTTGATATAGAAATCAGATGAAGAGTAGAGATAATCAGGATCTGAAGAAACCCACGAGCCGTTGCAGATGATGAATTAGAGAGTCTGGATCGGAGATCTTCTCTCAACACAAAGCGATGCATCTCATAATCTCACAAGCTGGAGAAAAAGTGAACAAAAGAAGGTATGTGAGCTTCCGTTTCAGTGATCCAAGCCTATCAAACTTTCTAATATTGTTTTATTTAACCAAAGGAATCACCTTTTTTTCTGGCTTTACAAACTGTACTCCATTAACACGCTGATATTAAATAATCATGTAAAAAAGTTGAACGCGATTTTCGAAATATTCCATTCGGGACAATATTTTAACTTACCTGATATCAACTTGAACCCAAATAGACAACGCAACTGCTACATAAGAGTTCCCTGAAACAATAATATAATGCGTGTACCAAACATTTAGTAACATAAATATGTGTGTAGGGCTAGATCGTGCACCAACTTTTATTGGATTCGTCTTCTACTTCTACTTGAAGCTATCTTATAAGGAAGCAGACAAATAATAATATTCAAAAAAAAAAACATTTTTTAAACATGCCCTTGACCTTTCAGACGCAGAATAAAAAAGACTTATGTTTTGTCGTGATATTTCAACACAATTATGATGAACCAGACCAAAAGGAAGAAGCCTAGGAAAGGCTGGTATAATCATGATAACAACGAGTGTTTTTTAAATGACGAATATGAAAATGGATAGAAACTATTGTTAGGTCCTACATTGTTAACCTAACCCTTTATAATTTCTTAATAAAGCTCTATAGGTGCAGGAGAATACATTGTCACATGAACGACAAATCAAATCACTAACATATTAGAGAGAAAAAATATAGGCAACCACTATAACATATTACTCTCTTCTGCCACTCAGAAACCCGAAATAGCGGCGGGAATTGCATAGAGAACAACAGAGACATAACTAAAAATAGCTACCTACGTAGCCAGCTCTGCTGTTGTGGCCGCAGGACATGTTAATATCCTAGTGAAAACTCATTAATGTAAAATGAAAATCAGACAAGAGAGTGGTGGTCAAATACCTGCTAACGAAAGAAGAATCCACCAATCAGCGGAGGATAGGACCTAAACCCAGAAGTCATGCAACATCAAGATATTGCACCACTTCCTCCATTGAAGCTCTCCGTTCTGGCACACGACTTGAGCAAAGCAATCTTCAGCTGAGAATTCAACTCTCAAACTCGGATCAAAAGTTCAAAACCATTTCCCAACATCTTTAAACCATCTGTAAACTGGCATCCACACATGTCTTTTCCCAACTGTCACTTCAAGCACAAAGGCACCGAAGACATACATGTCGGTTGCTCAATCAGCAAGCTGCCATTGTTGAAAGCTCTAGGGAGATGCGTTCTCAAGTTTCCACAGAGGCTGCGGTGGTTATGTTGTCCCTGTTGGTCGTATAGCCTAACCATAACAAAAAAAATTATAACCGTCAGTATCTAACTTGGTGACCTCCTGTGTACACAACTGATCTAAGCAGAGTAAGAAGCATGTGCTAAGATTTTGAAAAGTCAAGTTTTTTATTGACTTTATAGAAAATTTGGAACACACAACTCCAGAACATACTCAAGAATTCATGCTTTATAATCAATACTAAGCAGATAGAATGAAATTCACCTTCTCCAAATCCCTATTCGAGGCTTCCTTTTATCGCCATGGTTCAGAAATTCCTTTTTCTGAATTCCGGTCACCGGCCGTCTCTAGCCCGGCGAAGAACAATGCTGCATTCGTCTCTGAGAGAGAGACAACGACGGCGACATTCCCGTCGAGAGGCTTTGGACGACGAAGGAGTGAGTAAACTGAGAAATTTGACAAAAAGGTCCGAGCAAAAGTAAAAACCAAAAAGTTTCAACCTTTGTAAATTAGGGAATTAATAGGGGCTAATCCATAAATTAATTTATATACATGTATTATACATTTTTTCACAATAATATTCTCTGCAAACTTAAAAACAAAAAAAAAACAAAAAAGAATTAACTTTAGAGAACACAAAGGTTTGAGCTTTGAGCTTCGTTAGATTTCATCGTCCATCTCCGTACTGTATCGAGTGAGTGATAAACAAGGATTCAGCTGCAGGAGCTGAACTGTTTGACATCACGGAGTAGCTTGCTCCGGCCATAACTGAACTAAGAATCCCAATTCCCGGCGAGTCTGGAGAGAAATCCGGCAACGGAACCAGTCCTTCAAGAAACTGGACAACTTGCTCCATGTCAGGTCTTGATTCCGACACAAGATTCGTACAAAGCAAACCTAGTTTCAGCACCAATTCTACAGACCAAGGCGAAAAAGATTCTCCACTCAGTTTAGGATCTCGAGCTTCGAGTATAGCTTTCTGTCTCCAACAATCACAAACCCATTTCACCAGAAACTGTTTCTCACTCGCCATGTTAGGCTCTACAGGTCTCCTCCCACAAGCTACTTCCAGCATGAATGCTCCAAATGCGTATACATCTGTTCTAGTCGAAGCTCCCATCGAAGTTAGCTCAGGTGCGATGTATCCTACAGTTCCTACAACTCCTGTTGTGGTTGGATTAGCTCCATGGTCGTGGTACCTAGCCATCCCGAAATCCCCTAACTTTCCGTTGAAATCTGAATCCAACATCACGTTAGAAGCTTTGATGTCTCTGTGTAGGACTACTTGTGTGGCTCCTGTGTGCAAGTAGCAAAGAGCTGAAGCTATGCCCTTTAGAATCCAAAGCCTTTTCGACCAAGGAAGAGATGGTTCTCTGTTGTGAAACAAGAACTGGTCAAGGCTTCCGTTGGGCATGTACTTGGAGACGAGAAAGAACTCGCCTTTTCTCCTGCAGTAACCGAGAAGTGGAACCAAGTTCCTGTGGTCCAAACGTCCCATGCTTGCGATCTCAGCCACGAACTGCTTCATCCCTCGTTCTCCATCATGTGAAAATCTCTTCACGGCTATGTCTCCGTCATGAGGCAGAGTTCCTTTGTAGACTTCTCCGAATCCTCCTTTACCAAGAAAACCATCTCTGTGGAATCCTTTTGTTGCTTTGTACATGGTTTTGTAAGAGTATCGGTGTGGACCATACTCTTTCTCCCATTCCTCTCTTACTTCTGCATACTTGTTTCTCCTGTACAGATAAGCTCCTCCCAGAAGTACCAAGAGTATGATTACGAGTACAATCAACAGAAGAATCAGCAGCAGAGAAATTTTTTTCTTGGGACGAGGAACGTGGGGAAGTTTTGAGAGGTCGAGGCTCTGTAACGATGCTTTGCTTCTGCTGAAACTCCAACTGAGTATGTAATGGTTATTTGCCAACTGCCCTGTTGCTGCAGAGAATCCGACAAACATATTCCCCTGGAGAACTTTTGAAAGATCGATGGCTTTTGATAAAAGACTCCGACTTGGCTTCTGAACTCGAAGAGGCGCCAGTGAAACGTTTAGTACAGTTCCATCGTAGTCTACCCAGACCTGGATGGAATCTCCACTCAAGAGAGTTATGCTTTTATTCCGACCTTCTTTGTCTGAAAAGAAAGAAGCTGGAGCAGAATCGACTGATTTCAGGTTGTTCACGTCGATACCAACATGGTTATTATCGATGTCATCGAATTCTGCGCTTTCAACAGTATCAAGCTCAATAGCAAAGATACGAGAAGGAGATGTATTGTTTATGGTTGTGGTGTTGAAAAGACCAAGGTACTGAGTTGCATCTGCTTCTGAAAGATTCATGGTAGGAGATAGGAAGAAAGCAATCCCATTTCCTCCAGTTTTTCCCGGTTTACGCACCATTGCACACACAAAATGCGTTGAGAAGGAGAGAGATTGAGATGAGTTGTTGAACTCGAAGGGATGTCTGTAGAAAGCATGGCCCATCTTCTGCTCTGAAGTGTTGGTCAGCTGCAACAGTCCACCGGGAAGGATTTGAGCAACCCCATCTACATGAACATCTCCATGGCGAAAACCGTTGAAGACAAACCAAGTTTCTTGTTGACTTGACAGATGAATCAGAAGAATAAAAGAGATCACAATCCAGATCAGATCCAATCCTTGGGCCATTTGTTAATGGAGCAGAGTTTTTGCTATTCTGAGAATGATATTGTCTCTGTGTCGATGGTATGATATATAACTATTCTCTGCATCTGCGAATCAAGGTCGGATCATAACACCACAAGAAGAACATTCTGCATTTTGCTAATCTCTTGGAAATTGGCAAGAGTTGACTTAAACAATATGATAATTTCCAGGAGACAGCTATCGTATTTTTGTACTCTTTGATTAAAAAATACGCAAATTCCACATATCTTCGTTGTTTAAGAATATTCAAAGCCAAGGCTTCTCAGTACATACCAAGTCCTACTTTTCTTGAACCATACAGAAAGTTGAACCGTCACCATCTCTTAGGGTGCATCAAGAGTATTTTCATTCTTTAGCCTATGATCCATGGGATTAATCATGCATCTCCTAGGGTGCATCGCAGGTACCTGAGATTAGCGTGAATAAGGATAAAGATCGACTAAGCAGTTGTCTTTTGTTTGTGAGTTCTCCGACATAATTTAACACTTTCAGACGCATGTGACAACCCAAGATCCTGAAAACACCAAAGAAACAATTTCATAACCAGATTATGTATCAGCTCTGTCACTACAGAACAAACGACAATCGGTTGACTGATTCTGAAAAGAACAGATAACTGATGGAAGTACCTCAGAGAAAGTTCAAACTTTTGGAAAATCTCTGATGTTTGAGTGTCTTTAATCTATTATTGGCTCATGCCTTAAATAAAGAGTGACAACAATCGATTGTCAAAGTATTCTGTAAAGTAGTTACAAGAATTTACACAAAATATCAGTCCTTTTTTATCGTTCTACCAGTCAAACTTGATGGAGAATGTCTAGAATGACATTGGTGTGAGCATATATGAAACAAAAATCGAGTGGAGATAGCTGAAACAAGTCGACATTAAGAAACCAAAGATGATGATAGTAGTTAAAAACTTTCATCGTCCACTCCCGTAGAGGAGTGAGTGAGTAACAAACATAGAGTTGCTGGATGAGGAAGAAGACAGTGATAGTGAAGGGAGCATGAGCTGTGCTGGTGAAAAGGACGATGGAGTGAGAACTCCAATTCCGGGAGAATATGGCCAAAACTCGGGCAAAGCTAGGTTTCCGTTTAGGTATTGCACCACTTGTTCCATGGACGGTCTCGCATCTGGAGCAAGGTTTGCACAGAGCAAACCGACTTTCAGAACCCTCTCGACTTCCTGGGATGAGAATTCTGTGAGCCTTGGATCTACAGCATCAATCAAAGAAGACCTTCTCCAGCATTCACAAACCCATTTGATCAGAAAACGTTTTGCAGCCGACAAGCCAGGTTCCACAGGTCTCCTCCCACAAGTTACTTCAAGCAGGAAAACACCAAACGCATATACATCAGTTCCAGTGGAAGGTCCCATTGTTGTAAGCTCAGGTGCCATGTAACCAACAGTTCCAACTGCAGCTGTTGTGGTTGGATCAGTCCCTCTGTCATATAACCTGGACATACCAAAATCTCCCAACCTTCCATTAAACTCTGCGTCCAACATAACGTTCGAAGCTTTGATATCTCTGTGTATAACAACTTGGTCAGCTTCTGTATGTAAGTAACTAAGGGCTAACGCGATGTCTTTGAGAATGGCGAATCTTCTCCACCAGGGGAGAGTCGATCTATCATGATCAAACAAGTAATGGTCAAGACTACCATTTGGCATGTATTCAGAGACCAGTAATAACTCATGTTTCCTCCTGCAATACCCAAGAAGTGGAACCAAACTACGGTGTTTTAAACTCCTCATGCACACGATCTCAGCGACAAACTGCTTCATACCTTGTTCACCGTCATGTGATACTTTCTTCACAGCCACTTCTCGCAGTTCTATGCTCCGAGAGAGTGTTCCTTTGTAGACTTCACCGAAACCTCCTTTCCCAAGAAATTCATTTCTACTGAACCCTTTTGTTGCTTTGTATAGAGATTTGTAGGAATACCTGAGTGGACCATATTCCTTTTCCCATTCCTCTCTTACTTCCGCGTACAAGTTTCTCCTATACATATAAGCTCCAATAAGAAGCGCCAAAAGTAAGAAAGCTATTAGACCAAGCAGAGCATAGAGCACCAGTGATGTGGACTTGTTTTTATTGCTAGGATGAGGAACTTTGGGAAGTTTTGAGATGTCAATCTTCTGCAGCGACGCCATGCTTTTGCTAAAACTCCACCCGAGTACGTACTGGTTGACCATGATTGACCCGGTTGAACCAGAAAACCCGACAAACATTCTTCTACCTTGCACAATGTCGGTAAGATTGATGGATGTTGATGTCAAAAGAGGTCGGCTTGGTTTCTGTTTTTTAAGAGGAGCCAATGAAACATTGAGTGTTGTTCCTTCGTAATCCACCCAAACCTGGATAGGATCTCCACTCAAGAGCTTCATGTCTATATTCCTACCTTCTTTGTCTGAAAAATAAGAAGCGTTAGCAGATTTCACAGACTTTGCACTGTTCACATCAATCCCAACATGATTATCACTGATGTCGAGCACATCTGGAGCTTGAGATATATCAAGCTCAACAGCCAACACACGTGTGGAAGCATTTCCATTTGCGTTGAAAAGCCCGAAGAATCGAGTTGGTTCTGCGCCTTTGAAGTCAGTAGAATGAGAGACAAAAAACGCCATGCCATGGCCACTCGTCTCACCTCCACGGACCAGCGCACACACAAAATGTGTCGAGAACGAGACTGGTTCAGATGGTTTGAAGTCAATCGGCTGCTCGAAGAAAGCATGACCTATCTGGGTTGTCGTTTCATTCGTCAGTTGCAGGACACGCTTTCTTGGAAGGACTCTTGCACTACCGGTAAGGTGAAGACGTTGATCTCCTTGGTCGAAGCCGTTGTAGATGAACCTCGTATCTTGTTGAAATGATGGGCTAACACAATATATCATCCAGATGATTCCCAGAAGCGATCCTCGAATCATTGGGAACAGAGAGAGTTATCGTTTCCTTTTACTTTTTTTGTTTGTTTTTAATATCCTTTCTCTCCTCCAAATGGTTAACAATTATCTCTTCCTCTCTGGTTGTAGACCCATTGAATATGACAACCAATGTCAAATATTTACGACTGCTTTGGAATCTTTCTGGTATATAACTTTCCCTGGGTAAGACTTTCGGACACCTGTCTTAGTCAAGACAGCAAAATGAATTCCATGAAAAAAGAATAATAGAAAGGAAAAAAAGAACGTAAGTAAAGTGGCTTGATGAGCCTTTTATATTTTTTAATGAGGAAAATTTCAAAAGATTTATCATTGAGAATAAAAGGTTGACGGTGTGAAGCTGCAAAACAAGCTTCTATTAGATTTTGAGTAGGTTGAGTATTTAGGTGTGACTTCAAAGTCAAACCGTTGAAACTGTCAAGTTAACGGTTACCACGTCTAATGTCTTTTTTACGGTATAAATTATGGGCGCAAGATACTCATTGACATTAAGATAATACAGAATAATATGAAGGGGATAATTTTCTGTATATAATATGCAAACTATACGCTATTTATTTATGCCAATGTCAACTTTATTAGACAACGACAATTTCAACCCCACTCTTAGCAACAAAAAATGTCATATCCACACACTTAACGGTGATTTCCAGCTTTCCACCATCTTTCCTAATAATTCATAGCTACTATTTTCTAACATCCAAATATGTAGTAAGCATACAAATCTGATTACTAGATCTTTTTTTCGGCAGATCTAACATATCTAGGTTCAAGAAATCAGCGAACAATGAAAAAAAAGTCAAGCATTTGAAAGTACGTACTTAAGGAAATTGAAGGGGGCACCACCTCTGAGCAATAATTGAAGTAATAACCTGACCTCTCACGGGATGGACCTGCGTTACGTGCATGTATTCGAGTTTGCACACGAATATATTGGTCTCTTGCTGTCCCATTATGCAGATATGCAACCAAATCTACAAGAGAACAACTTTATGAATTGCTGTGAATAAAGTGACGACCCCATATCAGAATAACCATTATCCAAAACAGTGTCTCCCTTCTTTATTGATTATTTCTGTGAAAGACACGGTCAACAGCAACAGACTAACACTAAATTTAAGGATATCATAACCAAAGTAGAACTATAAATGCAAGTTGACTTGAAGAGTTTTAAATGCGAAAGAATAAACCTTGAATAAGATCATATTCTCTACATCTTACAAATCAAATCATATTAATAAACAAGAATAATATAAGGGAAAGACATGCTTAGTTCAATCCAGAGCAATTTCCAAATTATTTTTTTCTTTTTCCATTGTTGAGTAAGTGATTACCATAATCATATAAAAGATGTTCTAGAGAGTTTAACTCTAAATCCAAGGAACAAAACCATAACCAGAATATACAAACATCTTCTCATCACAGAGCAATATGCGATTTGAATTTGACCATTTATAAATGAGACAGCAAAATAATTCGATAATTGTATAGGAAAATGACTAACCTGCAAAGTTTATTTGGTTGAATGCTGAAGCCAAAAATCCAAGCAGATGAACCAAAACAGTCTCTTGACTACGAGACTCTTTTGCATTGATAGAGACTCCAACAGTAAATATATCTCCGCTAACCGGGAGCGAGAAACACCAAAGGCATCTTCGGGTGGACATTACGACAATAGACAAGTGTCGGATTGTGCGTAATTGTAGATTCAGAAACGGTGACAATTGGACAAGTTATTCAACTTCGCCTTATGGATGTGTTTTTTCCGGCCCGATTTCGGCCCATGCTGACTAACTATTTATGTTTTGGTCGACCAACTTGAATGGACTAGAGTATATACTTTTCCTTGACATTTGGCTATCGGAGCTGAAAGTTCTAGGTGTTGCGTTAGTATTAGTGTATTAGGATCTTTATCTGATGCAACCGAGCTCGTGCCGCTGACGCACTACACAATTGTGGAATTTTGTAGTCAATCACTATCATTGAAACTTGATAGTGTCTCAAATGTCCTCTTTCAGCAGTTTCCCGTGTGCAGTTCAGATAGTATTCAAACACATTTACTGTAGCAAGACGAATCCAATCACAGAGACGCCGAAACAAAGCCCTACCTTTAAACCCAAGGTTCCTACAAATTCCAAGACTACTCAAAACGGAACAAGTCATAGAAACATACGAAAATCCAAACGGATTACAGCCGAAAAAGGTCATAAAGCAAAGAGTTTGGACCTATGAAAATAGACAAACTTTGATTCCAAACCACAACCTCAAAAATGATAGTAATCTGGATGGAAAGGGTTCGTGTAATCCTCGATTTCATAGCCGTCAGAGTCATATACTGTAGCGTACTTTCCATACTTTCCAAAGTATGGGCAGTCGTCTTCCTCTTCCTCTTCCTCTTCCTCAGGAGGAGCATTGACTCTTGTCGCGTTACCAAACGGGACATTACTCTGTGGGAAATGAGGCTGACCCGTTTCTTCATCAGAATCATCATCCGAGTCGTACAATTGCTGACGACTCCTAGGAGACAACATATGTGGGGAAAAAAGCGTCCCTACAGGATTATCAGAGAATGATTTCAGTATGACACTTGTGAGATTCAAGGGTTTTTATAGAGATACAGAAGGGCACATTACCATCTGGCAAGTCGAAGAAGGGATCAAAGGGCTCTTCAGGATTAACATTATCCATATGAGGTCCCATATGAAAGGGGAAGTCACCATAGCCGTAATCAAAATCTTCATCAGCTTCATAATCCTCCTCCTCATCATCATCAAAGTAGTCGTTAAGCCCCCCATAGACACGCGCTGGATCTTGACGCATGATGTATGCTTCGTCCCAGGTAGGGCAGCTCATAGCACAAGTCCCTGTTTTCTGGTTCCATCCTCCTCCACAATTGTAGCAAAACTCATGCCCACATCTAACGAGAATGATTGTGATATAACATTAATATGGTTAAACACACATGTGATTTAGATTTCATGGTCTAATTTCTAAGGTTCCTAGGAATGATCAAAATATAGATAAAGGGATAAATAGAAAGATACCTGCAAGTTATGTGATTGCATCCTTGTGTAAGTTCAATCATGTGTTGACACTTATCACATTGGCGCCACATTTTATTGTTTGCAAGAGATTTCAGCTTCACATCATCGGCTGGAGGATTAGGATGCAATTTCTGGTATTCAGTGCATGATATTTTTCCATGCCACGGGACTTTACAGTCCACACAGAAGAGACCACGACATTCAACACATCTCCTGACTCCAGATGTAGGGTAGACAGACAGTAAGCTCTTGGCCGATTCAGATATCTTGGATTTCGACATCAAAGCCGAACACCTCAGGTAAGGGCAGTAAACTCTCTCTGTGACAGGTATTGCATTCTCTTTGATTCTTTGCTTCCACAATTCACCTAGCTTTGGAGTCAAAACCTTGCCACATGCATCGATAACCATCTCAGACTTGCACCCATCATGAGGACAAATTGGAACCATTCCGTGAAGCAGCTTCACCTCTACATGTTGCTTCACACACTGAAAGCAAAAGCGATGACGGCATTTACCAATAGAAAACATGCGCTCAGGTTCGATGTCGTTGTAACAGATGAGACACTCTTCTTTCCGAGCTACTTTTGCTTGGAAAGGACTTTCACGAGGGGTTGCTTGCGAAACCATTGATTCCCTAGCAAGTTTGTAAGCATATTTCACTTCATTCCCAGCAACCAGAACAGGTTGACTGAACGCGAATTGTTGCCTGATCCGTTGCAAATCATCCATTAGCATGGAAATCTTTTTTTGCTTAGGTACCCAGTTACCCCTGACCTGCATTCAAATAAAATAAAATCTTATGAAACATAGGACAGGAAAAGCTAGGTAAAGAAAGCATAACTCACTGGAATGCTAAACCATTGCGCAAAATACAAGCGTATGACCTTAGAAATCAAATTCAATTATCTAGTAGCTAGTAAATGTAACACAACAAGTTCGTCACATTGCAAAGCAAAGAGAACGGTTCACAAAATGGTCACGATATAGAATGATATAGTAGTCATTGCAACTCTTCAATCAGATTTCAAATCGTAAGTTCTAACTATTCCTTTTCCCTACTCATAACAGCTCCCAGATGGGGAACGCCAACAGGAAAACAAACTCACATTAGCTACATATTTTGATTCCGAAACAGAGGAAACTTGAACTCAGCAGCTTTCTAAAAACAAACTACAAGCATTGAACAAAACCCAATAAATCTTTCGGAAAAACCCATAAACAAAGTCGAAATCATCAACCTTAAGTTTTCCCATATCAAAATCGAAACAACCACGGTCCCAGCTTCAGTCCTAAGAGAACGTTCCAATACCCATCACTATTTCAACATGAAGCACAGAGTGAACACAAGGAAAAACAACACACCACTCTATACGTATTCAACAACAGCAAGAAACACAACAAAAGCAAGTGAGAGTGAAGCGTAACAAAGAAGAATAGGAAAAAAAAAGTCAGAAACTTTACGAATTGGAAGATCGGGAAAGAATCGCAGAAAATAGCGATATGTTTGATCCCCAGCTTGGAGGCTTCGGTTAGTCCACGTGTCAACGCCATAATCTCCGCTCCCTGACGATTGGTGCCACGGCCGATGAGTTGTCCATTTGACTCAAACAAGAGATTATCCCTCTGATCGCAAATGGCAACCCCAAATCCAGCCACTACGTCAGTCATCTTCCCTTTCCCATTCCCACTCTCTTCGCTCACCAAACCCTTGAAGTAAAGTCTATACATTACGTTTCCGCTGAAACTTCCCCCGGCGCCATTATTATCATTAACCTTCGAACTACCCTCGCCAACTGATTGCGCCGAACAAACGTTTTCTTGCGGTCTAGCGACCGGAGAAGGTCTCCTAGCACCATAACCGGAAGCATTCTGGAAGTTACCGACTCTAGCGTTAGGGTTTCGGTCATCTCTCCGTACACCACCGGTCACTGTCTCGTGTGTTTTCCCTTTCCCTCTCGAGTTACCTTCGCCGCCGCCGTTACCGCGACGCACGTTCTCGGAACCGTTACGAGGGTTGTCCTCCACGATAAGGACTCCAGACGTAGCCACAAGGGGAGGCGACGGTGGGCGCTGAGGAGTACGAGATCGGGAAGAGAGAGAAGCCGCAATTGCCTCCTCCATCTGCAATCGGTATGCGTAGTCGGAATCGGAGTCGAGACCCGAGAATTGCATAACTTGGGCTAGGGTTTTTGCTTTGCAGCGATTCAAAAACCTCTGTGCGTGTCAGTGACGAGTGATGATAATTCTCGGCTTTTTGCTTTACGTCCGACTTTTTCTAACAATAATATAGAGAAAAGGGACCCTCAAAATCGCACGAGGGGCAAATCTTACGCACGTGTGGAAGTGGTTACAATCGTAATTCAACATTAGAGGAAGGGGTAAAAAACGTCATTATATATTTTGTGATCAACCAGAAAATTTTAAGAACTGATTTTACGTGAGACTTCGTTGACCTTCCATGCGTCAAAAGAACCATTAGTTTTTTTTTTCTTTTTGAATCTTGTTTTCTTAAAAGCATAAGAGAAAAAAAAACAAGCCTAGCTAGATTAGATATGGGCCTCGCCCAGTAAATTCCAATAAATAACAAACTCTCAGATATGCACGGGCCATAAGCCCACAGTTATGGACAAACTAGAGAGGTAAGTCTTTCACGTTCATGTTTCAGTTGACAACCAAAGTTGGAGGAGTTCGGAGAGACGTCGTCCTTTCCTTCCATCTGAGTTCGATTTCAATTGAAGGATAGAGTTAATTTGGTACGCTTGATTAAAGCTCTTTAATCACAGGGCTTGAGTTTTGTATGTGTTTTCTCGTGAGCAAGTTTTCTGTGATCTTATGAACGGAAACTGTTCGATAAAATGCCTGAAACAAGTTTTTTTTTTTTGTTAAAACTCTAAAGCTTAAGTATGCATGAGCAGACTAAGATGCAATTGGCGTATTTATACTATGTTATATGAGATGCAATTGGTGTATGTATCTCTCTGCTGGTAATAGATAGCTTGACCATTTGAAAGTGATTTACTCCTAATTCATCATGTTCCCACTCGCATTCTCCTTTGGTTTTTTGTATCTTTTTTATGTTCAATAAGTTTGATATTTAATGCTATATTCCAGCTTCATTCCATGGCACCAAGATGGAAATGGAAAGGTGCTGAAGCAAAAGCTCTTGAGGAGCCTATTTCAAAGTCAATCTCAGAGCTCCAGCTCTCTCTAGCCAAAACAGAGTCATCGGGTTCCCTCTCGAGTTGCAACGTGCTTCTAGCGGTTGATCCAGACCAAGCTGAGCTACTTGACCGCTGTTGTTTTGGCAGACTCGTTCTATCCGCGGAGCAAGTCAAGAAATGGATTCAGTTATCCTTTGAAGAAGCTTTCTATATGCTCTACAACCTCAAATGTATCAAAATCTATCTTCAAGGCCGTTGCTTGGAGAACGAAGTGGACACATGGATGTACATGAAATCAAAAAGACCAAACTTCCCTATATTTTTCAAAGCTTATTCACATTTACGTTCCAAGAACTGGGTTTTGAGATCAGGGTTGCAATACGGTGTGGATTTCGTGGCATACCGTCACCATCCATCTCTTGTCCACTCTGAATACTCTGTATTGGTTCAGTCCGGTGACAGTGACCGGTTAAGAGTGTGGTCAGATGGACATTGTGCTGTTCGGTTAAGCGGGAGTGTTGCGAAAACGTTGTTGACTCTCCATGTTAGTGGTAACTCTAACTCTAACAAAGAGGATTTGAATCTACCTATGTGTTTGGATAACTACACTGTGGAAGAGCAGACGATAAGGAGATGGAACCCTGAACTCAGCCGTGAACATGAAACCACAAATCCCCAACTCAGCCGTGAAGATATAAACCACAAATCCACAACTCAACCATGAAGATGAGACCTCAAATCCATAACAGAATGCTACCACTTTTTTGATGAACCGCTCCCGGTTAACTGAGTATGGTTTGCTGGTTTTGATTTTCCATATCAGTATAAACAATTTTTTGTAATTTTTATTTGGGATAGTGAGAGGCACAACATTGTATTTCTACAGAAAATCTCATACCTTCTTTAATTTTAGGCATCTCGTGTTGTTTCTTTCGACCTCTGAATGTTGGTTCAGACGTCTTCACTGTATAACCAATATTAGATGATGATACGTTCAAATTATCCTAAAAATTTAAACCCTTTATTGTATAGTTGTATAGTGATAATTCTCATGGCCAGTAATAGTATAAAGATACTAATTGAAACACACATAATCTACAAAATAACCTAAAAGAAAAACACTGATCTACAAAATAACCTAAAAGAAAAACACAAAACGTAAAAGGAAAACAAAGCTCCAAATTATATTTACAACAACATAAACCACAACATTGTAATAAAAACAGATCTCAGAAACTTCTTTCTATGCAAAGAAAGGTCTACTAAAAATCTCATCAAATCTGAAAATGACTAGGATGAGACTTGGTCATCCTAGCCTGACCGGCTGGTTCTTCATTTTCAATCCTCTTCACATTACGGTAAGCTGCATAAGCGATCACATAGAAGATAACAAGTATGATCGAAACCACAATGTTGATCACTGATACTTTTCTCCAACTCTGTTTTAAGCTACCAAGAACACCAGCTTTGCAAGAGCTACATCGATAACATAGTAGCCTCTGGTCGTTGTTCCACAACATACAGTCCGGGTTCGGGCCAACCATTTCTCCTCCTGGAATCCACACTGTCTCATTCACGTACGTATATCCACATTCTGTTGGCGGCTTGCAACATCCGGACTGCAGATTTGAGACAAATATAGATCATATAAGCCGGAAAAAATTGTGAATCGACCGGGATTAATTATATGGAGAAACTCTATCACAAGACTCAGAAGTATAACACACTCACCTGACTCGTGAGTCGTAATTATATAAAGCTGAAAAAGTCTTGCATGTGTAAAATATCTGACCAAATCATTGCATTCTAGGCTCATTGTTTAGGACGGAAGAAACAATTCAACAACTACCCATTGGATCTTTCTATTGGTCACTACTAGATTACAACTTTTGACATTAGTATGATTATAGGGCAGTCTGTCGCTTAATACGAATTAATTTATGAGCAAAAGTACAATAACCAGAATTTGGACAACAAGAGCTAAAGGTCAGTCAACACACAATTTAGGAGCCAGATATTTCTATAATTCTATTCATGACATGACCTATCAGGCTATCAGTCAGCGGCATGCTAAAAACAGCATCATTTACGGTAATATACCATGCATAATAAGTCGGATATAAAGATTAAAAACTGAAATTCTGTTTTTAAAAGTTTTGTTACACAAACTATGTTTCAGACATGCAGTTTTGTTGATTAATTAGGA
>KE154427.1:83322-102599 GCA_000411075.1 Sisymbrium irio | reverse complement strand
TATATATATATATATATATATATATATTTGCCAGAGTAATGTGGAGGTAAGTCTGAAAACAGAATTATAACACTCCATTCAATAGTGAACAAAAGTATATCCATACGAAAAACTTCTTAAATTTTCTCAGTCATGACAATCTATTATCTTTTATTTTCAGTGTTTACTGTATAGTAAAGGATTTATGAGCTTTTCTTATATTTGTTAAAGAGAAATGGAGACTCTGATAAGGGACTTTCTACGACACTGAGGAACAAAAATATTAAATTGTATAATTCTATATTTCTCTTAAATTATATTTTCCTAAGATTCCAAACCACCAAACTCATGGAAATATCCATTTTACGCTTACAATTTTTTCACAGAACAGAACGTAATTAATTTTTTTTTTTATAGATTTCGACATGTTTTCTGAATTTAGTAACATAAAAATGATAAAACTTTCCTCTACAAAATAAAAATAGTATACTAGAGAAATTCAAATTTTTGGCTTTTACGTACCTCAATAGGACTAAGGTGTCTGAAGTAAAACATCTGAGGAGTTTCAGGAACACCATTTAAATGTCTTCCGATCTTCTTACAAACTCCAGATCCCCTAACACACGACCCGATTTTCCCCCAGTATCCATTATCCGTGACCCGATCCTTGAGCCAACCCGAATAATCACCGAGATAATAATCAAGATACCTCCGGTTCATCACAAACCGGCCTGACCCTTTATCAGTGACGGCGTAAGCGAAGATGATGAATGCGATGAGAGCAGCTATCACGAAGAACATGACAAAGAGGTAAAGCCACATGAGGAACTTGTTCTGGTAACAAGCTCCTGCGATTCCGGCTAAGGAAACTACCATGATCGAGATTCCGATGACGATGAGTGGCCACTGGAGGAATCTCATGCAGTCTGTGGAGTTAGCTCGGTTGCTCAGCCATATTCCACCGCCGAGGATTGGGATGGAGAGGAGGAAGGTGATGAAGTTTACGAGACCTATAAGATTATTGCTCCTTCTCATGTCGTAAAGGAAAAAAAGAGTCTGTGTTGCTCTATTTTCTTGTGCAATTCTATGTGTTGTTGTTGATGCAATAGCGGTGAGTAAGAGGTGATGAACGATGATGAAATGTGACTTACATCAAAATGTGCATGCTCATGCTGTCTGATTGCGACAGGTGTTAAGTGACGGTTTAATAGGTTTCGTTCTTTTGTTCTGTATACGGAAGGTGTGTTTATACACGTGATCAGTGTAGTAGACTCTGTTAGTTACTTATGTCATATTCTACGTATTAAGTGAATGTAAAATAGGGATTACTATTTGTATAGAATTTGACAGTATTATGAAGGATGACTTTATTATAATCGAATATAATTGCATGCAAAACATGATCGCATGATAAACAATACTACATACGACTTTACAGCAAACAATTTGTCTAAAACACATAGATCAACAACTCCTGAAATCAACTCATAAGAATATTTCTTTCCTTTAAAAAGTTTGTTGTTAGCTAAAGTATTATTGTATATGTAAGCGCAAGAAAAACAGATATTTCATACTATTATTTAGCTGGACCCAATGTGTCCAAAAATGCAGTTAACGATAAAATGGATGCTTTAGCTTTTTAGTAGTTTGTTCAAAGCTTTAAATAAAAGTTTTTCCCGACCGACCAACACTATCAAAAGTCTCTTCAATCCTACCCCCTTCTCAATTTCCGGGCATCGCACGCCTTAGAGTAAAATCTAAATTGTTAATTTATTATATAAAGAATATTGCCAATTTGTGTATTGGTAAATAAATGGGCTTGGCCAAAATATGACTGAGCTAACTTATAGCCCACTTTACATTTGATGTGAGGGGCCATTTAAGCAAGAAACGTCCGTTGGTTGGTAGTAGGAAGAAAGTAGATTCTAACATTTACAATCGAGTCCATTTAACACTTCGTGTCTACTAGGTTTAGAACAGATCTTTTTCATATTTTGGTTTTCATTTGCCTTTAAGAAACTGCAGGCTCAGATTCACACTCCAACTTATGAGAAATATTTACACGTTTACAGAGGAAACAATGCGTGCGATCGGAGAGGTAAAACTATAGTACTAGTCAACAACAGCCCATTTTTTGACAAGGACAAGTGAATACGAAACTATATAATTAATAAAATACCTAAACTTAATAAAAATGACAAAATGTAGTATTGATAAAAGATTCCCGGGTTTTGGAATTGTGGGAGTGTCTGAAAACCGGAAATTAAAATTCAAAAATAAAAAAAACTGTCCTCAAAACGACAAAGGCGTACGCTTTGTCTTGCTGCGTTTTGGAATAACCTTTTTGTTCCCTTCTCTCCTCTTTCTTTTTGTTCTCAGACTCACTGCCCAAAGCCACAACACACATTACCCACTTCCTTCTCTCTCACTCACATCTCCCACTGTTTACTCTTGGATTCCACAAAACTTAGGTTTTTAGCTTTTCTCAAATCTCTCTACCCATTTTCATTTTCTTTTCACATTTTTCTTTGATAAAAACTGAATATTTTCTTCAAGCACGAACCGTCTTCGCAGCGTAAGGAACTCACTCCTTTTTCGTTCCTCTGAATTTGCTTCTGAAGATATAAAAATTTCCATGATAACTTTTAAGAAATACACTTGCTTTCATGTTAATTTGTAGTTTCTTTTCCGAGTAAAAAGTTGTGATTTTTCCTCTCTTTTCGTTTACCCTTTTTGGATATTCCACTTCTGCTTCGCATTTTAAGTTTCGAGTTTCTCTTAGCCGTAGAAAGCTCGAGTCTTTCTTCTCCACTTTGCTTTAGTCAGAAATGAAATTTCTAATTTATTACAGTTCCTTTTTTTATTTTCCTTGTTTTTTTTTTGCATCTTTTAAGGTTAAATGTTAAAGCTGTTTCTGTGATACACTGTTATTGTTTGCTCATGCTTACTTTAATTAACATGATGATTGCTTGATTCACTCTGAGTGGTTTCTTTATAAATTAGATTCTACTTTTTTCATGGAAAGTTTATCCAGGAAACCAAATAGATTTTGTTTCTGCTTGCCTCTCTTTGTCTTTGAGTGCGTATTTAATCTGTTTAATTTTATATTTAATTTTGTTTTATGTAAAAGATGTTTAAACTCATTATGATTCATGATACTGATAGTAGCTCTTCAACGTCTACTTAAGTCCCCTCCTTTCACGGCAATAATGGAGGAGAGTATGCTGCTTGATCTTGAAAATGACGCTTTAACCCTCTTGTGTGCTATAATAGGAGTGTGAATCTGGTAGGGACATGAATGTAAATTTTTAAGAAAAATGCTGCTTGGTTAGTTGTGTAGGACCCTTGGTACCAGCCTTCATGATGATAGGTTGTGAACATTACATAGTCAAGAGGCAACAAAGGACGATTCCTTTTTTTGTTACTTTATAGTCAAACAACTCGTGTAGTTAACATCAATGGTTACAATGTCAAGATATGAGTTGGTCTTTCTTTCTTTTTTGTTTGGGTTTATTTGGACAAATCAAACTCAGTTGCGCAGTCTTTGAAATCATCTTTTGGCAATATGCTTCTAGTTCACCTGAGATTTTGACTCTGATTGTGTTCATTGATCTGTCTCGTTTTAAAATATTGACTCAAGTTTTGTATCCTCCTTTGAGTGAAATATTAAAGACCACGATTTTGTAGTGTTTTAGAGCTATGAGTGAGCAGATTCGATTGCGTAGAATATTCTTAAGCAAGAAGTCATGCATTTGTTATAACATCAGCTGTTTGATCAGGACACAATCCCACGAATCTCTATGCTGACATAAGACATTAGTAAGATGTCCAAGAAAAGATTTTGTTTCTTCTTTAAGATGTTCATTTTCTGGTATGGATTTGGTTACAGACGTAAAGAAATATTATTTTACGCTTATCCTTTCTTTGTAATAACTCCTATCATGTTTTCTCTGCATTGGATCGTTAAATGTGTCTCCATCTTTCTCCATTAAATATTCATGAGCTCTCTACAATTCTTGGTGGGTCAGGCTACATTGAAGAAGCAAAGAAGAGGCTGGAAATATCTTGTAGGTAAACCCAAAAGATATTCATCTTGTGCATTGGAGGGATAATATTACAGTATGCAGACCCAAAAGGCAAGGTAAATCTTGGTTTTTGTCTTTCTATAGTTTCTTTGCATTTATTACTGATTCTTCTCCCCTTTTGTGGTTTTCTTGTGGGAGTTGTTTTTTAACACTGAATCTTAAAGGTTGCATTCTTGTGGTCCTCAATACTTATTGCTTCTGTTTAATCAAATCCAATCACAATTTTTCTCTAATCTTTTTTTGGAACAAGAAATCCATCTAGCGAACAAGTTATGACCTTTGATGATTACTATTAGTAAGAAGTTTTTTTTTCATTTTGCTTGCAGCTGTAGAGTGTTTTGGTTTTAATTTGTCATCTTTTTGTTTTTAATTTTCTGTGTTTTGGGGCAGAAATGGATCTCCAGATGTTCCTAAGAAGGTGTCTCCTCGAGCTGCTCGGCCACTGAAGATAACAGCGCTAGAGCCTGACTCTTCTTCATCTCCTATCTCAGCTAATAACAGAACGCCAAAGGACAAAAGTCCTAAAGTTCCAGACCGTAGGTCTCCACGAAGCCCTGTCTCCGAGGTATGAGACTCTTTTACTAACCTTGTTTCAGACAATGTAAGGTTCTTGAAAGATTTCCCTCTTTATTGTTTCGTACTTAGTTGGTGCATCTAGATTTCAAAAAATTCTCTTTTATTTGCATGAGCCAAGATAAGCTGTTCCATCATAACATGTTTCTGTATGGACTTTGATGAGGAAAAATTTAGCATACATTTAATTCGGGGCCTATCGGATATAAAATTAGGTAGAACATTTAATTTGGGGTAGTTGAGAGATGAAAGTGTAACTAATTTTCACTGAATTGTCTGTTTCTTTATTCTCCTTGAGATTGCCGTAACACTGCCATGTTTGTTTGCTAACAGAAGAAGAGGCCGAGCAGAATAACGGAGCTTGAGTCGCTAGTCTCGCAGCTTCAAGAGGAGCTGAAGAAGGCGAAAGATCAAGTCACAGTGTCTGAGACATCAAAGAAGCAAGCAGAGCAAGAAGCGGAAGAGTCCAGGAAACAGCTACAAGAAGTTTCCTCTAAGCTCCAGGAGAGCCAGAATCATTTTTTGGAAGGTTCACCCTTGGAGGAAGAAACTCATAAAACCGGTGCTTCTGATCATCAAAGTGTATCTCAGGAAAGTGATTTTGAGTTTGGTGCTAGTGCTGATGAAAGGGCAGGATTGGCTGTTGTTGTTCAGGAGATCCGACTACTCAAGCTTCAGATTGAGATGGTGGCTTCTTCCGAAGCTGGTCATGTGA
Source organism: Sisymbrium irio (assembly GCA_000411075.1). Classification (NCBI taxonomy): domain Eukaryota; kingdom Viridiplantae; phylum Streptophyta; class Magnoliopsida; order Brassicales; family Brassicaceae; genus Sisymbrium; species Sisymbrium irio. The sequence continues at coordinate 97,247 of KE154427.1, read as the reverse complement.
AGCAAGCTGAGTTGCGTAATTCTGAGATTCACCTTTTAAGAGGAAACTTAATGGACACACTTTTTCTCGTCGAGAACTTTAGGAACCAGCTTAAGGACTGTGAGGTATCAGAGGCTGAAACGGAGGCTTTAGCCACCGAAACTCTTAGGCAACTGGAGAATGCTAAAAAGGCAGTAGAAGAACTGAAGTCAGATGGCACAAAAGCAGTTGAGAGTTATAAGAAGATGGCGGTAGAGCTTGAACGGTCAAAATCAAGGATGGTATTGCTTGAAGGTCTTGTGAATGAACTTCAGGGCAATCCAGGAGAATTGGCGAACCACGAAACCCTGCTTAAAGACTATGAAAGTTTAACTCTTGGAGAATCAAATGAGACGAAGGAAGAATTATCTTCCTTGAGATGTGAGGTAGAGCGACTGAGAGCGGCTCTGGAAGCTTCTGATAAAAAAGACCAAGAGGGGACTGTTGAGGCTTCTTCTCGGTTACGGATACAAGCAGAACTCCAGTCTGAATTAAAGATAGCTAAGTCCGAGATAGACGAGCTAAAGGAGAGGTTGGTGGACAAGGAAACAGAATTACAGTTTATTTCAGAGGAGAAAGATAACCTATACCTGAAACTGATGAAGAACCAGAAAGAGAGAGATGTTGAGGCTGAACTGAAGCAGCTAAGGGAGGCGATCGAGAACTTAAAGGCGGATTTGATGGATAAAGAAACAGAACTCCAGATCGTTTCAGACGAGAACGAGACACTGAAGTCAGATATCCACAAAAGGGAAACAGATGTACAAGATGCGCTCATGAAGCTAGGGATTGCAATGGAAGAGGCTGACAAGAGTAGCAAGAGAGCGGTTAGAGTCACAGAGCAACTGGATGCAACCCAAGCGTCAAACTCAGAAATGGAAACAGAACTCAGGAAGCTCAAAGTTCAATCAAACCAATGGAGAAAAGCTGCTGAAGCAGCTACCGCCATGCTCTCTGCTGGAAACAACGGAAAATTCGCTGAGAACTATAATCAAACAAACTCTCCTTACTCTGAGGAGATCGATGATGAACTGACAAAGAAGAAAAATGGGAATGTGCTCAAGAAGATTGGTGTCTTGTGGAAGAAGCCTCAGAAATAGCTGGAGAATGACTAATATAATAATTAGGTAATCTATTATAAAGCTCATATTTTTCCATCAATGGTCTCTTTTAATTCTCTCAAGGAACTGAGATTTTTTTGCTCATCCTGGGTTCTGCTTCTCAGGTACCGTTGATTTGGAGTTGGGTTATAAGAGCAACTCCTGTGACTCTGGTATTGATGTGAATTAGTAGTTTGAGGACTATGTTCTGAAAAAAAAAAAACATGTTCCAAAGATTGTGGTAATTTTATGTTACGTATTCAGGAGGGAAACTGTTGATTCTGTTATTGTGAAACTAGTTAACTAGTTGTTGCCTGTTAATAGCAAAGGCATCAAAGCCTCTGGTTCTTTGAGTAGTGTGGAAATTCTCTCTTGAGTCTAATGTGAGGCCCAATAAGTCCTATAGAATAGCGGCCTCTCTAATGGGGCCGTGTAGTGTTGGTTTTTCTCTAAACATAATGTTTTCTTCTTCTTGGTTAGTAATGTGGTTGAACCCAAAAAAAATTAGAAGAAGATGGAGTTTACTGTTCACACAAGCAAAAGAAAGAAGAAACGAACGTCACAACAATTGGGCTTGATAAGCCCAAGCCCTAACTAATGATCTATGAAATAAAATAAAAAGTTAATCCCACAATCCGAAAAGGAAGCACTCGACAAAGACAAACCAAAGAACGAGAGGACAAAAGAAAGAGTTTTGATTCAGATGTTAGGTTTGGGCATAGTTCCACTAAAACCGACGACATCCATATGTCAGTTGTTGATTGGATCTTCTCTGATAGCCAAAAATATCAACTTCAACACGACAACACCTATATTATCTGTATTTGTTCGATAACTAATTGAACTCCGATTGGTAATATAGTTTGTAATTGGCATAATCATTAATTTAAGTGTGTTTATATATAATGTACGTATGCATGTTTTCTATATGTGTACATAAACACGTGTTTCCGTGTGTAAAGCAACTACCAACCAGCAAAGATATTTTTTATTCATTTAAAACATTCTCTTAACTCTTAAGTAGTTAAGTGTATATTATTAGCCGATGTAAGCAAAATTAGGTTTGGTGAGATCTTTCTTAGTCATCATTGTTAACTGGTCTTACATTCTCACCGCCAAAAAACAATACTAGTACTATTTAACGCGCAACTTCATCGATACTTAATTTAGACTTTCAGTTTTCTCTTTATCATAATTTCTCGTCTAAAATCATTAGAGCGAGTATATAGTATTAAATTATCAACCAATCCAAATTAATTATACCAATATTTAGTTGAAGTCATACAACAACATTACCAAAGCTGATCCTTTACGTCACTAAATCAATCAAGTAGGTTGACAGAAAAGAAAAATACCGATTAATTAAGTAGACACATCAAGGTCATTGGAGCCATTCAGAAGCGTCTAGAGGGAAATAACTATTGAGTCAATAACTATATTAGGATTCAGTGGGAGATATTTAGGGTTTAAACTTAAACAAACAGTTCCCATTCGTAGGCAACTTATTTATTGTCATTGATATCTGCCTTTGTTCTAACTTATTCCAGAAACTAGTATATATGAACTTCGTAAACAAGTGACGTTTGGAGTTTATAAAGCTAAGGAGATGTCTCATTAAAAACATAGTGAAACGATGAACATACAAAAGAAAGAAACTTAACAATTTAAATCAGAAACAGCAGAAAAAAACCACCCCAACACCCCACCCCATTTTTAAGCTTGAAACTCTTTGAAAAAACCCTAATTAACATATCTATATTTGATTAACCATTTCATAAATAGCTAGCCCCCATTTTTCCTCCCAATAAAAATATGAAATTCAAACCCTAAATTAAAACCCAAATAAAATTGAGGTTTTAATTTGAACTACATTAAAGCACCAGAGTTAATATAGTTCATATTGGTCCAAATCTCTCTCCCTGAATCAATTTGATCTACGTGACCACCTCCTCCTCCCATGTTCATCATCCCAAAGCTCTCTCCATTCATCTGCCATGGAAATCCCCACAAGACCTTGTTTGGATCACTCATGGCGATATCCAAACCGCTGCTACCGCTTCCAAACGCATAACCTGTGTTCTCCTTTTGCTGGCTTGTTCCAAACACACTCTCCATGTCAGATTGATGAGAGCTACCGAATGCTGAAGGAAACCCTAGCTGTGAAGAACTCCCCGGAGGTTGCTTGTTCAGCAGAGCAAAGGCTAAGCTAAGATCAATGTGTTCATTGTTACCAAACCCACTGAAACTCGCCGCCGAGAACGCTTTCCCGTCGTGGGACGCTGGTTCCGGGGTGGTTCTGAGGCTTCTTGTCGCCGAGGATGTGGACCGTTTGTTTTTTCGGCAGCCGCCTCCGACAGGAATGTTCCTTAGTGTTCCGCCTTTGGTCCAATATCTCCGGCATGATTTGCAGAAGTAGCGAGGCTGAGAGAGGCTGTAGTTGTTGTAGTAGCAAAACTTTGTGTTCGTTGAGTCGCAACGTGGACATCTCAGGGCTAGCTCTGGTGGCTGTGGCCTCGCTGTCCCAGTCGCCGGAGAAGGTTTTTTCTGATTGTGATCTACTTGTGTCGGGTTTGACGAACATGATACTCCCATGCCTTCTCTTGCTTTGTTATAATCTCCAAAAACATCCTTTAAGAAACACAAAATGCATCAAGATTCTACTTTAAATACACAAAACCGATCAAGATTCTAATTTCAATAAACAAAACCAATCAAGATGTTAAAGATTGTGGAACATTATTAGAGGTTTACCTGATGCTGTAACAAATGATCCATAAGAGTTGAATATAAGAAGCTCCTCGAAGATTATATATTAGATGAGCGCAAGTGTTTATATGTAGGAGATGGATATTGTTTCTTGAGACTAGAGAGAATGATGGATATGAGTAGAACTTAAAGGTGAAACAAACGGAAAAGCCAAGCTTATGTATATATAACATGGGAATGTGGGAGGAGAGAGACACACAATTGTCGTGTCCTCGATCCAATTCTATTTATTTAATATAATATTCTAAGATTTAATATTGATATTGATAAACAATGGTGTGAAGAATAATGTGAACCAATTCGGAACGTGACTTGGAGACCATAAAGCCGCCGTTTATGATTAATATATTTATACATAAATCGTATCCATCGAAGTGTTTTGGACCTTATTGACATGTTTTTGTGTACACCTAAACACACAAATCTTGAACTACATGCTATAATTGTAACTCTGATATGATTTTCTTTTCTATACTGGTAATTTTTTTTCTTAATTTTGTGTACGCGATATAACAAAATGATAAATTAAGAACTTGTGGAAAATCTATAATAATTTATGTCGACGTTTTTGAATTATCTCTTCAACTTGTGTTTTAAGTTCTCGCTAAGTTACTCCATGATAATGGATTGGTCAAATTCTTTTAGCGGTCAATACATATGATGATGAGTTGCAATCGTTATCAATAATGTGAAAACGATCCTAGCTATTATTTGATTTGAGATGAACAATGACCGTACGATGATGGATGAGAGATGATGTTCTACGTCGGATTCCCACGCACTCGCATCTTCTTTGTATTGTAATTTCTGTTTTATGTCTCAATGGTCCGTTGAGTTGTCACCACGTGGGACCTACACTCATCGCGATGTCTTGTTTCTTCATTATGGGGCCGATCTTTTCATCTTCGTATCGTACTAGAAGGAGTGGGCAGATATCTCTAGTTTCCGTTGTATTGTTCTGATTCAATCTGAAAATATGGATTTTACACGTGTAGCAAATTCATATACTATATTTGTTAAATTTTGGTTAAAACAAACCATGGTTAATACATAGCAAATCTATGCTGAAATGTAATATTTGCTTATCATAAATACATACATATCAAGGTTATTATAAATATTTGGCAAAACAAACAAATTAGATCGGATGGATGTACGTATAAAGCAATAGTACTCAATAGTGAAACTCAACCAATGATTTTTAAAAGTGGGACAACTATATATCATCATATATATATTCGAACTACGTACAATAATAACATACTTCTTATGGATATTATTATATATAGTTGATTTAACGTAAACAAATGTGAATATACAACACTTTTAGTTACATATATTTTATAATTTATATCTAGTCTTTAATTTATACGTAAATCTAAATAGATACTATGAAGTGAAAGCAAAGACTTAGCCGGAGAATGTGTACCTCATGATGTGTTTGCATTATCCCATGGGGATTTAAAGTTCTTAGAGACATAAATCACTCAAACACATCGGGTTTCGGAAAAGAGATTTCTATGAAGACCGAGATATGGTCTAAGGACCATAACTCACACATATACATCAGAATATCAGATTATTATATTGATTTATATAGTTTTATTAGTCTATACGATTATAAACGTTGTATCATGGAAAGAAACAATGAGCTAGTAACTCACAATTTTTAAACTCAAGATTTTAAACGTCTACCGTGGGAAGAAAGAATGACTAATATGTACTACAGTATTACTAAAAATGGTTCCCTTTAGTAATTTTTTTTGTTGGTCTAATACAAAACATGTTTTTTTATTACAAAACAAAATTTATTAATTTTGTGGTAATGGATTATGTTACATATGGTCTTTAAAAAATGTAAGTATTATTAATTTTAAAAAATTCCTTTTTCAACACACCCCAATTAACATACTTTTTCTTTGGTTTTATTTTTGACAGGATGGAAAAGAACCATTTTGTTATTAATTAACCTGTAGTTTTCCGCCAGGAAAATTAGTGATTCATTCACTTACAATCATTGGTCTCCAATTATATTTCCCTTTAGACCCTACCGACTGTGGCTCCCAGGTATTTATCAAAATAATCATGACCTTGTTTAGTTTTATAATTCAAACTAAATTAAATTAAATTAAAATTATAAAAAATATAGCACTAACAGATCAGGCACCTTTTATTCATTATTCCACTCTTTTTATTGCTATTTGGCAATTGGCATATGTTAATAGATATATCTTCACCTTTTACTTCTAACAGTTTTAGGTCAGTTTAGAAGTATATGTTTTATCCTATTTTCTACTGTCAATTTATCGATTTAAAAGTTTGTCTATTATTTTCCGTATAAGACATAATTAAACTTCTAAATTTTTTCTTCAACCCACTTTCTTAAACTTAAGAAGAGAACAAAAAATACTAGTATTAGGTAATAAAAATATTAGACACATGTTTTGAAAAAAAATCACATTGAACGGAACAATGAAACGGTATGGAGTATTTGGTTTTCTTTTATTATCTTGGAGCTCATAAAATATTTATTGAATAAGGGTTTTATAGTATAAGAACGATTAAAATTTCAGGGAATTGTAAGCTTTTTAATGGACAGTGTTTTATTGTTTTTGAACAGTATTCTAGTTTCAATTTCTCAACTTGTGTAAAGTTTCGTTATTTGTTTAATTTTAAATACACATCCAGATTATGCATCGATAAATATTCTTATTTAGTATAAGCTTATAACATATATATGACTAAAATTTTAAGACTTCACAATTAATTTGAATTCAAAAGTCGAAATCATATTTGGAGCTGCCCCTTTTTGTAAAGGATTTTCAAGTTTCACAAGCTAACTTTGAAAGAGAGAGTGAACTGAGAAAGATGGGCCTATTTCAAATCAGATAAAATGGAATGCGTGATATACCTTTGTTTCTACAAATCTTGTTGTTTGGTGAAAATCTCAAAATGAAAAGAATGCTAGCGCAATATAATTTACCAGCTATAAACCGAAAACCCCCCAACTAAGCCTCCTTTAAACGCTATCATAAGTTATCCCACCACACGTACTATTTCATTTGTGAGCAAAGCAAATCGAATTTGGATCATGACTAACTCTTAACACATAGAATGCATGCAAGTAACTCACGAGAACTAAAAGATAAAGATGATGATTTTATTGGTATATCAAACTGATATATAAATTTAATTAATACACATCAAAACATGTGGAGATCAAGAAACAAGGATGAGAGTGACATAACAGGGATCTTCCATTCAAAATTAGCAATAAGGAATCAAACATTATTATATGTCTATACATTAATCGGAAGTGATGGGACCACCGGAATACAAAAATGGAAAAAATAGACATAAGAGTTTTGGGTTGACCAGTCAAAGTTGTTATATTTTCAGTTGCTTTAGAGTTTAGTAGACAAGTGACAAAACTGGAATTTCTTGGGCAATAAAAAGAAGTTAAAGCCGATCGTATTGAAAAGAGAGCTCTCGAATATATGAATCATAATAATGCAATCTATATCGACATGATGTACCTCATTTATCATAGTTTTATAGTGTGAAATTTTATTGTAACTTATAGTTATGGTACCCCATATATATCAGTTTTTTTTTCCAATTCGACCTATAATGATTAATTGCTAAATAGAAATTTAGTGTATATTAATACTAATTTGGATGTCTGATCTAACAACTTCGAGCTGATTTATCCGAAGTGAATATGCTAATCGCTGCCAATTGAGTTGTTCACTGAAATGTGATAAGTGGTTGTTCATCTTAGTTATGCTCATCATTAATTCCCTTAGATTACTGTACCGGTGGTGTCTACCGGACTACCGGTTGATGTTTGAATCAACGGTTGCATCAAGTTGAACCATCTCATAATTAAGGTAAAATTTGTTGGTCTATTTTTGTATTACAATGCCCCGTAAATAAGAAGGGACTAGGATTTCTATCTGAGTAATAAATTTGGATTCACAAAAATTAGGTTTGGTACAAGTTTTGGAATTTGCCACAAATGATTTACGAACTTTCAACCTAATTTGTGCAGTATTTTTGCAATTTTTGCAAAAAAATAATTATATACTTGGAACAAAAAAATCAATAAGTTAAGTGATAACTTAAAGACATTTGTAAATGGACTTAAAATTATATTTTTGTCTAAAATACGTGAAACTCTTGACCAATAAAAAAAACGTGAAACTAAATTAGGATTGTTGATGAACTACGTCCGCACCACACGGGAACAAATTAAAGACATGTGAAGCAAATAAGAAAAACCCTAATTTCTCAAATAAACGGCCTAAGCAGCACTAAGAAGAAAACCTGGAAATTTTCGGACAAATATTCGCGTGTGGGGCCAATAATAAGAAACAGAGTGATTGGCCGGCGGTATAAGTGGGACCCTGATGCCGGGTAACTGGACGACACGTGGCGGCATGACAAAGGAATAATTTGGAGGAAATCGAGGAAAGATAGAATGATAAGTGAGAGCAAGTGGTTGCAGCCTGATTGGTTTTGCATGTGGTGTCTCACTCACAGTCAGTGTTTCAAACTCCCACTCTTTTTTTTTTCATTAAAAATTATAACAAAATCTATCTATTCATAAATAATCATTTACAAAAACATTAGAATTAGATTTCCTTCATTCTATTATAGTTTGGTTGTGTATACATAGACATCTAGGAATAGAAAATACTATCTAAACATTCGCGTGATACGTATACGTTCCAAGATAACGTTTTCGTTAATTTTTGTAATAATTTAAGGCGCATAGTTGTTTTTACAGATAAAGCATGCATATGATAGTATATATGGTTATTTTAAAATATACAGTCCTCGGCGCATAGTTGAGAACACTAACCAAAGAGACGTGTATAAAATAACAGAAAAGAAGATTTAGGATCGGATTTGAGATTTGAGGCGCAATTTCCAAAGGGACCCGCATATATTCTTGCCTCCATCTTCAAGCAAAGCATCAAAGCGTAGATTCCCATGCAGCTCTTTCTTTTTAGCATGTCCTTATTTTTTTAATTATTTCTTCAGTAAATCTTCGGAGCTTCTTTTGTTTGTTTCCACTTTAGTGAAAATTTCTCTCGATTTTAGAAAACGAATTCGTTTTCACGATCTATACTCTTTTTATTCATTCATTAAGTTTTGATTTAGTATATTATAACTAATGTGCCCTTCTTTGTGTTCTTTTTTTAGAAAGTTTATTTTCATCTATATCTAGCTAGTTTCTCAAAAGTAAATTATACGATATATGCTTTCAGTCCATTGCAAAAACTCAGTTTTTTAAATGTACTATAACTTAATGCTTTTTCAAAAAGTACTATAACTGATGAGGTTATGCGTTTTTGGAATTTTTGTTTTTCCGACAATGTATTGACAAAGATGAAAAACAATCCCATCATTTACAGATGATTTTTCATCTGGTAATTTGTTGTATGATTTTGTTATTTTAAAATATTTGATGGGGTGACGTAGACGCATCACTGGTTCGCGTGATGGAGTGATCAGATGTTTGTTTCCTTTTCCACTGTGGGCCAGAAACTTAATCACACTGAATGAAATTGGGCCTACAATCACCAGAAAATGGGCCTAACAACATACTGAATTTTTAAAATATAAATAAACTTGTATACTGTATACACTATTTCGGACAATCATGTGATTTGAGTGCTCTTTAAGTACACTAGTTTCGGACAATCCAGCTATATTTACGAAAACACATCTCACTCAGCACTCGTCCTCTCAAATAGCCATGTTTTTTTTACCGTATCGGTTAAAAGTAGAGCATTAAGAGCAGAACAGTTGGTTTCTATAACCGGTGATATTAGTTCCGGTAAACAGTTAAAAACTTAAAACCATTCAACAACTATCTCTCATGTACTCGCACTCTTCTCAGACATCAACCTTTTGATCAACCCCAATATATCCTCCCTCAGATGGTTAACCAGATCTGGCACAGTCTCCTTCACATGAGTAAACCAAAGCTCATCCCGGTTCTTCAATCCTCCAGAGCTAAACCATTGGCATATAACCTGAGCGATTGCAAGAAGGTACACACCACAGTCGTACCCATTCTTTTGCTGCGGTGTATCACGGCAATCTCTGTACGCCGCATCTCCATTAGACACGAATGGAGAAACCGCCTTGTAAAGCTGGATTGCACTCCATCTATTCGCTCCCATAAAGCTATCGTGATGGAAAAACGAGTTGGCTTCTTTGTAGTAGACGAGTAAGCTCCAATGTAATCCGCCTTCTGCTAGCTCGACATTGACATTGTCGTTTACAGGCAGTATCACGAGGTCGCTGTCTAGTAACCTAAGAGGTTTGATGAAGTCTTTGAGTGATTCAGTGTCAGGACAGTTTGAGATCCAGAAGGCAATGGAAGGAGGGATTAGGGAGATGGTAGGGGAAGTGTGGACGGTTGATAAGTAGCTTAGGTAGAACTCGATGACACGATCGTTTAGAAAATTGGGTCCGTTTAAGATGTCCAAATCTGATCTCCTGAGGACAACATCGTTGTAGCTGAGGATCTTGTCGTCACCCGAATTGTTTGCCATGGCGACACTCAAAGGAATCTAGAAACTCTGCAAGTACAATTTGTTAAGCCAATTATATAACATGTGACAATGAATAAAAAAGCATATACTTAGCGTGCGTAACAAGACAGAGTTGTCTACAAACCAAAACATTCGTTCAGGCTTTTCGTCGAATAGGTTCCGTTCACTAAACAAATTTCTTAGTGGAAGAACAATACAAAGGAATTAAATTGCTTACACCATATATACATCAAAACGAAACTAAGTGGTTCGAAATAACTCTTATCAGCGGAAAGAAACATTTTTAAGATTCACTCTTAATATGTCAGGATTTGCAACGAGCTAATGAATTACAACTTACCTTGATTTTGTCTTTATCTATACGCGATTCCTGGAGAAGGTCAGCTTTAGTTATTCAGCAATCAACCGCTTGAAAAACTGTAATCTGAAAGGAGATAATCTGATTAACGATACAATACCAATTTATCTCAAGAATCCTGTGAGGAGAGGAGAACACAAGGCATGTGTGGAAATTATGTAAAAACAAGATTAGGAAAAGTTCATTTGGTGTATAAAATGGAAAAATTCAAATTTCGGCCCACGAGCCCAATTTTGGCCCAAAAATCGCAAGTCTGATCGTCAATATTTGACGAGCACACAAGATCATGTGTAGACCTGCATATAGCAAAGAGACAAAAGAAAGTAATTGAAAAATGTTTAGGCTTTTATATTCATCTAACTTCTCGTACTCGTTACGTTACGGAGAATTTTCTAGAGAGTCGTTTTAATTTTAGAAACGATTGCGGCGAGGAGCATAATGGCAGCTGTTAAAAATTATCTAAACGAGGACTACATGATTTCCATGTACGCCAAGACCAAGGGGCGTGTACATCCTCGTCAAGGCAAGCCAGCTGAGAAAGAGTCTGGTGTTATTTGTTTTGACTTTAACATTGATTCTGATCTCATGTTTCCTGTCGATGGATGCGGTCATCGATTCTGTTTTAACTGTATGAAGTAGCACATAGAGGTGAAACTGCTTGATGGATCAATACCTAATTGTGAGTCTAAGTTATCTATTGATAGATGTGGCATGCTTCTGACTCCCAAGCTGAGTTAATTTGATGTGGGAGCAGAGGATCAAAGAGGACTCAAACTCCTTTGAACGAGAGAGTTTATTGTCCGTACAAAAGTTGCTTTAAATGCGGTGGCTATTTCTGCCTCCACTGCAATATTCCATGGCATAGTATACTATCGTGCAGCCACTTTTTGCTCAAGTCTCATGGAAGCAAACATTCTTGATTCATGCTCAAATTAAGTGTTTTAGTTGTTCTCTAGTTGATTACTGAAATCTTGTGAAAAGAAGTGTCATAGTCGCTGTCCAAGAACCTAATTTTGTTTAATAATTGCCATTAATTGTTTTTGTTTTTACTGAATAGAGCAAAAATAAGTTTAATGAATTGGAATTGGTCCGGAAATTTGTTTTCGGAAGTGGAAATTTCCTAGTAAAGATGATGTAAACCTATCACAGTAGATCTTTTAAATTAAAAAAGGATCGAAAGACTAAATGCAAAACTATGAAATAATTCTAACACTATATGCAAAACTATGCTTAAAAGGGTATATAGTTCAACAGTAATATTCCGTTTTTTTCTTCTCTTTTATGTTCTGCTATGACAATTTGTTGTATAAAATGAATTTCTAAAAAGCTTCACTGTTTCAGAACTAAATTGATTTACAATTGAATAAGAAAAAAAATCATAGGCAGCACAAGTTCTACCTCTGTTATCGTTGGACTTGCACCCTTGACATGCATCCACATTTCGCCAGAATTCTCAAACCAATCTGCAGAAATCAAATCTATCCAAGGCACCCAAACATCAACGTCTTCGGCTCCTGCAAAAGAGAGAACATATTTGGTACTGGTCATATATAGTAGCTATCATAACCAGTGGATAAACGAAAATAACACACTACTAAAATAAAAGACTCAGTTCACACCAAAAAAATAAAATAAAAGACTCAGTACCTTCAAAGTTCAAAAAAGCTCTTGGTGAATCAAAGTTGGGGCCATGCATCTTTCAACACGCGCAGCGGCGGAAGCAGTTTTTGAGTATTGATTCTTCTAACCACTTGGGATCAACCAAAGGAAATCCAACAAAGCAGAAAACCTCTCTTCATGCCAGGATTACATCCCATATGTTCTATTATACGCATCTCCGGGACTTGGAATCCGGAATTTCGGTTCTTCATATCCGTTGTTGTATAGACTCCCATTGAATCCCAGCCGTTCATTCCTCAGAAGCTCGGCCATGCCTAGAGGGTTCAAACTTTGGCCTTCATTCCACTTATCCCAGTGACCATTAGACAAGGCTGGATTTGCAGATGGTTGTTGTCGGAGCTGTGAGAAAGGAGATAAGCTACTTCCTTGCGTCTGATGATTCATTAGCCTTGAACTAAATCCATAAGGATCGGTAGGTGAAGGGGATAAGTTTCGTAGATCATGATGAAACCCATTGACTTGTTGTTGTGCACCAGACAGAGACTGCTGTCTCAACATTTGGAGTCCTGTTTCGTTCCCAAAGGAATTCATTTGTGATCTCATATCCAAGTCTGCATTAATCATCCCTCTTCCAACAGCTAGAATTGCAGGATCCGCAAACTCAATATCACTTGCACCACTCGGATTACCAACTGGAGATGGTGCTTGATATGCATTCCTCAACAAGGACGCAGTGTCAAGAAAACGATTTCCTACGATACAAGTGCACTCTAGTTTTAGCCTGTCGTCAACCGCACTCTGAGCCACCCAAGACTAGACAAAAAAGAAAAGAAATACCTGTTGCAGAATCGCCCACTCTTTCATGTGAAGAGAAGCCAGGAGGAGGCAACCTGCTAGGAGCAGAAAATCCTGGAGGAGCTGAAACTTGGGGGCGTGAAACTGCAATAGGATAACAAGGAAACAAATTGGAAATGTAGCAGAAAAAATGAAAAAGGAAACAACAAAAAGACATCAACTGTAAATACTAACCAGGAGTCCTGTACGAAGAGTATAAAGGACTGGCAGCAACGTTTTCCAATCCCAATCCACCAGAGTAGTTTGAATCAAACCCAGTTAGACTCCCGCGATTATCGCGGTAGATATCTCGGCTCACCACAGACTCCGGAATAGGCTGATCTCTTGAAAATTGCCCATAAATGCTACGATTCTCCCTGTCATGTCCTTGATTACTAGATTCTTCATACCGCGCAAACGAAAATCTGGACTGGCTGTTATGTTGTTTCAGGAGGTTTGAAGGTTTAAGAGTACTAGATCGCTGATCAACTTCACCCAGTAACTCTGCCAAAATGTTCGGTGAATTTAAGGATTCATCCCATGGATCAAAGTCGAGTGACAAAATGTTCGAGACTATATCATCCTCTGCATTGCGAACTTTGTTCCTGCCTTCATTAGCAAAAAGAGAGTGTTCCACGTTAAACATAGATTTCTCACCAA
>KE154427.1:68222-80847 GCA_000411075.1 Sisymbrium irio | reverse complement strand
ACGAAAAGGAAGCGAGGCAACACTTACTTCAATGATTTACCATCCAATATAAACCCATGAACGGCCTGAATGCATCGGACAGCTTCTTCCTCTTTTCCATAAGTAATATATCTGGATAATAAAAATTATCAGAGGAGAACAATAAGGACAAGCAAAAGTCAAAGAATATCACGATAAGAGGAACGTTTTGGTTGAAAGAAACGCACACACTGCATGTATTGTTAGGGAATTGTTGGATGACACCAGATGCTGTTCGAGACATGGAGACCTTTAGAACTTTTCCATACTGACCGAAATATTCTTTATGATGGAGTAGCTGGGAGAAAAATGGAGCACCAGTCACATAGCAATCAACAAAGAAATGATTAAAAGGGTGTGAATGAAGAGTTGTCCTACATCTTCATCTGCTAGATTAAGGGGCAACCCGACAATGTAAACAAGGTTCCTTTGGATGACTCGCACACTGGTGAGTTGCTTTCTCCCCTCGGAAGGTTTTGATTTTGACTTCTGAACCTTCTTGCGGTCCATGTTACCTTCAGAAGCCAGACTGGGAACACAAAAACCATCAGCAAAAGAAAGCAGAAAAAGATTGTCGCAGACTATAATGAAATTATCCAAAAAGACAGCATATCAAACCTGTCGCAATTAACAGTCATCCCTACGATCTTCTCTTTGTCATATGGAGTGCGACAAGCTGGACAACGCCCTTCTATTTGATCTTTCTCTGCCATGTCCACGATGTGATGCCAGCACCAAACACATATCTGAATTACATACAAAAAATCATTAACAGATCAAAATCATTGAGCAACGAGGCCAGCAAAAGTTGTGTACTGGTTCCGCCGCGTCATTGACTCATTGCTTATCACATCTAATCTACTTTTCATGCGTAACAGATACACTGCAGCAGAACATTTGAGTTGGAAGCTAAAAACGTTATGCTGATAAATCCACTGAGCAAAACGGTTCTCACTATAGATGTCAATTCCAAAACTAAGAAGAATCAAGTAAAATTAACAGAAAACGAAGGGAGAAGGCAAGACCTGATAACCACATTTGCAAGGCTTCAATTGCTGATCAGTAAGATCCATCTCTTCAGCACATAGTGGACAAGTCTTCTCTCCTTGGTCACTCATGGTTGTCTGCGAGAAAAAAAAGAAAAGTACGAGACATATCAGTCATCTCACAGTTAAGCCAGCAGAAGAGGATTTCTTGAGCCATGAGATAAAAATACAATCAAAAGGCAACTACGACTGAAACCAGAACCTCAAGCACCACATTTGTCTAAAAGGCTAAACTTTGACAATCAACATATTCTAATAAGCATCATCATCGGTAGAACACAAGACTCAATGCAGATTCAGCATATCATCAATCAAATCATCTCATCAACGGTATCCTAAAGCCAATTTTGAAAAATCTGAAAAGTCTTACAAAAATTTACTCTAAATATTCAAACATTCAGATCGGTATTAGGAATATAGGAATCTAAAAAATGATCTGTGTGCATGCGCGGCGACGGGTTCAATTACAGACGCGTCAACGGACAAGTGAAAAAACACATCGAAAGGAAATAATCACAGTAAATCCAAAATCTCAATCACAATTTACGATCGAAACTGATAAACGATGATCCAATTAAAAACCCTCCGGAACAGAAACAGAATTAGGGTTTTGAGATTCGGCAGATTTCAAAACTCAATTATAAAGAGATTCAGCGAGAGAGTGAAAAGAGGAACATACGAATTGAGAAAGATCGATGTGAGATTCGTAGACGAAGAAGGTTTTCGAGATGAGGAAAAGGGAAGCTCGAACGAGAGAACTGGCGATTGCGAGCGAGAGAGAGAGAGAGAAAATGGATGGCTGTGATTTTGGTAGATTTGGCTTTTTTAACCCTTAATTTCTGCCAGATCCACGTTGCTGTCTTGTTAAATAATAAAATTGAGTTTCCAAAAACCTTTTTTTATTTTGCCAATTTTATTCCTATATTCAGTCCGGTTCGGTTTACGTTAACCGGTACATGTCAGCCGGATTTTAGGTATTTTCTGTTTATTTACCAAAAATGCCCGGTATTTTCATAGTTACGATACTGCTGAGTGGACCCATAATTAATTACACTTTTTGACCGAAAAAAAACAAGGGAATTAGTTTCAGTTCAAGTTTAACATAAACTGAAACAAAAAGTTGGCAAAAGGGCTTTGATCGTTTCAACTTTCTAGTATATTTTCCAACAGAAACGGCTCCCTGCTGTGTGCACTTGAAGAATCTCTCAATAACTCGCGTAATTATGAGCATTCATATGCTTTTACTGTTGCTATCATTGCCCATTTCTCCACTTTAATTGGATTATGTCAAACAATCTTTGTAATTCAAATTCTTTCTTCAATGTTATTTACTTCTCTAACAGTGGAATTGGATAAAATGAACAGGTACGAAAATTTGTTTTCGGAAGTTGAAGATTCCTAGCAAAGAAGATGTAAATCTATCCCAGTAGATCTTTTTGAAAGGAAAAGAGGATTGAAAGACAAAGTAGAGTACTTGCAATAATTCTAATATGCACAACTCTGCATAATAAATTTGCAGGTAAAACAGAGGTAAAAAGGGTATATAGTTCAACAGTAATATTCCGTTATTTTCTTTTATGTTCAGCTATGATAATTTGTTGTATAAAATGAATTTTTAAAGAACTTCACTGTTTCAGAACTAAACTGATTTACAATTGAATAAGAAAAAATCCGAGGCAGCACAAGTTCTACCTCTGTTATCGTTGGACTTGGACCCTTGACATGCATCCACATTTTGCCAGAATTATCAAACCAATCTGCAGAAATCAAATCTATCCGAGGCACCCAAACATCAACGTCTTCGGCTCCTGCAAAAGAGAGAACATATTTGGTACTGGTCAAAAGAGAGAACATATTTGGTATTGGTCATATATACTAGCTATCATAACCAGTGGATAAACGAAAATAACACACTACTAAAATAAAAAACCTCAGTTCACACCAAAAATAAAAAATAAAAGACTCAGTACCTTCGAAGTTCAAAAAAGCTCTTGGCGAATCTAAGTTGGGGCCATGCATCTTTCAATACGCGCAGCGGCGGAAGCAGTTTTTGAGTATTGATTCTTCTAACCACTTGGGATCAACCAAAGGAAATCCAACAAAGCAGAAAACCTCTCTTCATGCCAGGATTACATCCCATATGTTCTATTATACGCATCTCCGGGACTTGGAATCCGAAATTTCGGTTCTTCATATCCGTTGTTGTATAGACTCCCATTGAATCCCAGCCGTTCATTCCTCAGATCGGCCATGCCTAGAGAGTTCAAACTTTGGCCTTCATTCCACTTATCCCAGTGACCATTAGACAAGACTGGATTTGCAGATGGCTGTTGTCGGAGCTGCGAGAAAGGAGATAAGCTACTTCCTTGTGTCTGATGATTCATTAGCCTTGAACTAAATCCATAAGGATCGGTAGGTGAAGGGGATAAGTTTCGTAGATCATGATGGAACCCATTGACTTGTTGTTGTGCACCAGACAGAGACTGCTGTCTCAACATTTGGAGTCCTGTTTCGTTCCCAAAGGAATTCATTTGTGATCTCATATCCAAGTCTGCATTAATCATCCCTCTTCCAACAGCTAGAATTGCAGGATCCGCAAACTCAATATCACTTCCACCACTCGGATTACCAACTGGAGGTGGTGCTTGATATGCATTCCTCAACAAGGACGCAGTGTCAAGAAAACGAGTACCTACGATACAAGTGCACTCTAGTTTAAGCCTGTAGCATCAACCGCACTCTAAGCTACCCAAGAATGGACAAAAAAAAAGAAGAAGAAATACCTGTTGCAGAATCGCCCACTCTTTCATGTGAAGAGAAGCCAGGAGGAGGCAACCTGCTGGGAGCAGAAAATCCTGGAGGAGCTGAAACTTGGGGGCGTGAAACTGCAATAGGACAACAACGAAACAAATTGGAAATGTAGCAGGAAAAATGAAAAAGAAAATAACAAACAGCCATCAAATGTAAATACTAACCAGGAGTCTTGTACGAAGAGTATAAAGAACTGGCAGAAAAGTTTTCCAATCCACCAGAGTAGTTAGAATCAAATCCATTTAGACTCCCGCGATTATCGCGGTAGATATCTCGGCTCACCACAGACTCCGGTATAGGCTGATCTCTTGAAAACTGCCCATAAATGCTAAGATTCTCCCGGTCATATCCTTGATTACTAGATTCTTCATACCGCGCAAAAGAAAATCTGGACTGGCTGTTATGTTGTTTCAGGAGGTTTGAAGGTTTAAGAGTACTAGATCGCTGATCAACTTCACCCAGTAACTCTGCCAAAATGTTCGGTGAATTTAAGGATTCATCCCATGGATCAAAGTCGAGTGACAAAATGTTCGAGACTATATCATCCTCTGCATTGCGAACTTTGTTCCTGCCTTCATTAGCAAAAAGAGAGTGCTCCACGTTAAAAATGGATTTCTCACCAAATCCATTTGGAAGATGCAATCTATCGCTGCCTCTATCTGAAGAGAACCCAAGATTTGAATCGTTGACACCTGCATGTTCACAAGGCAGAGAAGAACGAGACGCCAAATGATTTGAGTCCGAAATGGAACTTGAAGAATTAGACAAAAACCGAGAGTGGACAATATCTTCTTCAGGGTGATTCCGATGGCTATTTAATGATGATAGATCCTCTATATCCAATTTTGAACTAACTTGCTTCTGAGATTGCAAATCTGATCTCCAGTCCCACTCTGGCCTCCTACTGGGAACCTCCGGCTCTGATGGAATAGCTTTTTCATCCTTGTTAATAGAGCGATCCACCCTACATTGCTCTAAATGTGGCGACTTTGATACTTGATGACCAGGTTGTCTAATAGAACCTTGATCACACTTATTACCAATCGCCATCGCAAAATCAGGACGTTCATCCCTCAAATTCGTAGTTATCTCCATTTGTGAAACACCAACAGACAAGTTGCTTACAGTACGGTCATCTTCTACAGCTTCATCTGTATCGTCAAACGAGTTCACAGCAGATGAAGAATTGGCAAGGTCTCTGCTATCGTATGAAGTGTCTACTGAACTGGATAATCGATTGCTAGGAGGATCTCTATCAGGTGAGGTAGTTCTTTTAGACCCAGAATCAACAACAACAACATTATGCTCCAAAGGCTTCAACACCCTAGGCTTGCTTTTGTCAACAACTATTTGGCTTTCTTCTTTGCGAGATGGTCTTTTAAGTATGTCACTAGAGGATACAGTCCCATGAGCTGCGTTTGCAACAACAGCAGAAAAGGCCAACGTACCGTTTACTGATGTTGTTCTTTGTATATCAGAAGATCCATTAGAGGTAACCGAAGTTGCTAAGGACTGCTGGTTTGCATTATGTGTCCCCCTGCAACAGAATTCTCTAATTTAATAGATTGATCAATCAAAATACTGCCCANGAAAATCTGGACTGGCTGTTATGTTGTTTCAGGAGGTTTGAAGGTTTAAGAGTACTAGATCGCTGATCAACTTCACCCAGTAACTCTGCCAAAATGTTCGGTGAATTTAAGGATTCATCCCATGGATCAAAGTCGAGTGACAAAATGTTCGAGACTATATCATCCTCTGCATTGCGAACTTTGTTCCTGCCTTCATTAGCAAAAAGAGAGTGCTCCACGTTAAAAATGGATTTCTCACCAAATCCATTTGGAAGATGCAATCTATCGCTGCCTCTATCTGAAGAGAACCCAAGATTTGAATCGTTGACACCTGCATGTTCACAAGGCAGAGAAGAACGAGACGCCAAATGATTTGAGTCCGAAATGGAACTTGAAGAATTAGACAAAAACCGAGAGTGGACAATATCTTCTTCAGGGTGATTCCGATGGCTATTTAATGATGATAGATCCTCTATATCCAATTTTGAACTAACTTGCTTCTGAGATTGCAAATCTGATCTCCAGTCCCACTCTGGCCTCCTACTGGGAACCTCCGGCTCTGATGGAATAGCTTTTTCATCCTTGTTAATAGAGCGATCCACCCTACATTGCTCTAAATGTGGCGACTTTGATACTTGATGACCAGGTTGTCTAATAGAACCTTGATCACACTTATTACCAATCGCCATCGCAAAATCAGGACGTTCATCCCTCAAATTCGTAGTTATCTCCATTTGTGAAACACCAACAGACAAGTTGCTTACAGTACGGTCATCTTCTACAGCTTCATCTGTATCGTCAAACGAGTTCACAGCAGATGAAGAATTGGCAAGGTCTCTGCTATCGTATGAAGTGTCTACTGAACTGGATAATCGATTGCTAGGAGGATCTCTATCAGGTGAGGTAGTTCTTTTAGACCCAGAATCAACAACAACAACATTATGCTCCAAAGGCTTCAACACCCTAGGCTTGCTTTTGTCAACAACTATTTGGCTTTCTTCTTTGCGAGATGGTCTTTTAAGTATGTCACTAGAGGATACAGTCCCATGAGCTGCGTTTGCAACAACAGCAGAAAAGGCCAACGTACCGTTTACTGATGTTGTTCTTTGTATATCAGAAGATCCATTAGAGGTAACCGAAGTTGCTAAGGACTGCTGGTTTGCATTATGTGTCCCCCTGCAACAGAATTCTCTAATTTAATAGATTGATCAATCAAAATACTGCCCATAAAAAGCAGCAAATGAAAAAAACTTACCATGACGCTCCAGCAGGAAGAGCAGTGGATCTGCTAGTGCTCCCACTCCCACTCCCACTAGGTGGAGAATACCTGGGAACACTTGCTGCACTCTGCTCATAGAAAATAAATTGAGACATAAATTATAAAACTGATAGGATTATATACGCCACCAACTATGATTAACAAATAAGAAAGCCTTCAGATGTGTAGTATTTTAGTGGTTGGTTTGGCGCCGTTTGAGGCTACAGGTCCTAGTAATTTGTATCAATCCGCTCGTTGTTAAGAAAGCATATTCTTGGAACACATGGCTAAAGCCAAATTGCAGTTGGTTTAACTGAACTTACACTTGATGGAACTTTTACAATTGGTTTTGCAGAAGAACTGTCACTGCAAAAAGAATCCAGTGGTGGAGGTAGCATGCTCCCTGAACGGTGCTGGAGAAGACTTGTTGTTCCAGTGATTTGTTGAACTCTACTCCTTCAAAAATACTATAAGACTTAACTAATCATCCAAAAATACTAGACCAACCATCATATGACATATATGTACTAAAGATAACGGATCCACGAAACAGAACAATCATGAGGGAATTGTAAAACTTAAGATGATAAAATTACCGTGTATAAGCAGATATGATCTCATCTTTCGTGAAACTATCCTCTTGAGAACCAACCTCGTGCAAATAGAGACATTCAGGATTGACGCATGCCTGGGAAAAAAAACATGCAATTCATCACGACAAAGACATCAACTTCAAATTTTATCTCAGAGGAGGCAGCGCAAAGAACGACTCAGGAAATCAGAAAGCAGAACAAGATTCCATAAAAGCCATACCAGATTTCTCAGCCATGCATGACAATACTTAGTTGTCCCAAAACATGCCCTGCAACATATTTATACGTCTGATCATTAAGTGAATAAAAAAAAAACAAATTAAAAACACTATCCAGATAGTTTCAAACGAAAAGGAAGCGAGGCAACACTTACTTCAATGATTTACCATCCAATATAAACCCATGAACGGCCTGAATGCATCGGACAGCTTCTTCCTCTTTTGCATAAGTAATATATCTGGATAATAAAAATCATGAGAGGAGAACAATAATGACAAGCAAAAGTCAAAGAATATCACGATAAGAGGAAAGTTTTGATTGACAGAAACGCACACACTGCATGTATTGTTTGGGAATTGTTGGATGACACCAGATGCTGTTCGAGACATGGAGACCTTTAGAACTTTTCCATACTGACCGAAATATTCTTTATGATGGAGTAGCTGGGAGAAAAATGGAGCACCAGTCACATAGCAATCAACAAAGAAATGATTAAAAGGGTGTGGATGAAGAGTCGTCATACATCTTCATCTGCTAGATTAAGGGGCAACCCGACAATGTAAACAAGATTCCTTTGGATGACTCGCACACTGGTGAGTTGCTTTCTCCCCTCGGAAGATTTTGATTTTGACTTCTGAACCTTCTTGCGCTCCATGTTGCCTTCAGAGGCCAGACTGGGAACACAAAAACCATCAGCAAAAGAAAGCAGAAAAAGATAGTGGAAGACTAACTATAATGAAGTTATCCAAAAAGACAGCATATCAAACCTGTCGCAATTAACAGTCATCCCTACAATCTTCTCTTTGTCATATGGAGTGCGACAAGCTGGACAACGCCCTTCTATTTGATCTTTCTCTGCCATGTCCACGATGTGATGCCAGCACCAAACACATATCTGAATTACATACAAAAATCATTAACAGACCAAAATCATTGAGCAACGAGGCCAGCAAAAGTTGTGTACTGGTTCCGCCGCGTCATCTACTTTTCATTGATACACTGCAGCAGAAAATTTGAGTTGGAAGCTAAAAACGTTATGCTGATAAATGCATTGACCAAAACGGTTCTCACAATAGATGTCAAATCCAAAAACTAAGAAGACTCATGTAAAATTAACAGAAAAGGAAGGCACCTGATAACCACATTTGCAAGGCTTCAATTGCTGATCAGTAAGATCCATCTCTTCAGCACATAGTGGACAAGTCTTCTCTCCTTGGTCACTCATGGTGGTCTGCGAGAAAAAAGAAAAGTACGAGACATATTAGTGATCTCACAGTTAAGCCAGCAGAAAAATACAAGCAAAAGGCAAATACAAGCAAATACAAATTCTAATAAGCATCGCCATATTGAAAACATCATTCATCATAAGACTCAATGCAGATTCAGAATATCATCAATTAAATCATCTCATCAACTGTATCCTAATGCCAATTTTGAAAAGTCTGAAAACTCTACATATTCAGATCGATATCAGGAATATAGGAATAAAAAAATGCAGAAACTCTCTGGAAATCGATCTGTTGCATGCGCTGCGACGGGTTCAATTACAGACGATCCAATTAAAAAAACAGTAAATCCAAAATCTCAATCACAATTTACGATTGAAACTAATAAATTAAAACCCCTCCGGAACAGGAACAGAATTAGGGTTTTGAGATTCAGCAGGTTTCAAACTCAATGATAAAGAGATTCAGCGAGAGAGTGAAGGAGGAACATACGAATTGAGAAAGATCGATGGGAGATTCGCAGACGAAGAAGAAACGAGAGAGCTGGAGATTGCGAGCGAGAGAGAGAGAGAGAGAAAATGGATGGCTGTGATTTTGGCTTTTTTAACCCTTAATCTCTGCCAGATCCACGTTGCTGTCTTGTTAAATAATAAAAATTGAGTTCCCAAATACCTTTTTTTATTTTCTTACCTTCGATTGCCGATTTTATTACTATATTCAGTCCGGTTCGGTTGTGTTTAACCGGTAGATATCAGCCGGTTTTTAGGTCTTCTCTGTTTTATTTACCAAAAATTATCCAACCACATATAAAGAAGGGTTGACTACAAATATTTTTATTTATTTACGTGAATTTTAAAATATGACAACATCATAATTCATAACAAAAAAAATTGTCAGATTTTAGCGCCATTTAGTCAAGCATATATATCTTGGGCGGGATAGGATAAGTAACATATTCATTAGAATAACTCCAATATTGTACATAAAATGTAATCACGTCATATGAAATCATTTAACATCATCTAAAGGAATTTCCCAGATTCTCACCTAACCTTGTTGTAGTTGTTTAATAGAATAACATCATTCTGCTAAAAGTTATTTTACAAAATTGACCTAATGAACATCATGGAGATGGCTGATGGAATATTTTTATATTTTAAATACAAAACTGAGTGGACCGATAATTAATTACATTTTGACCGAAAAAAGAAGGGAATTAGTTCCAGTTCAAGTTTAACATCAACTGAAACAAAAAGTTGGTAAAGGGCTTTGATCGTTTCAACTTTCAACTTTCCAGTATATTTCCAACAGGAACGGCTCCCAGCTCTGTGCAGTTGAAGAATCTCTCGATTAACTTGTAATTATGTTGCTATCATTGTCCATTTCTCTACTTCAATTGGATTATGTCAAACAATCTTTGCAATTCAATTTCTTTCTTTAATGTTACTAGCACTAGAGTCTAGAATTATTATTATTATTAATATTCACATAGACGAACTTTATTGAAAACAGGAAATCCAACATTTAGATCGTGATATGCTTGGTTAGACAGTTTCAAGTGCGGTTTTAGAGCCCTTGGTGCAGAAACTGGAACATGCCTTGGTACATTGTTCAACCGCTCCATTCACAGTGTCACTCACGTCTAGTCAGCGTAACAAAAAATTCAGAATGTTTTATTCTATTATCTATTATATCTTTTAGCAAAACAATGATAATAGCAATAATAATGAGCTTGGAAAGCTTGATTTACCAAAGTTCTGGAGAGTGGTTAAGGATCCACACACAGAGGAGACACACCCCAAGTTGCAGTGTTCATTGATAGCATCAGCTTGACCCAGAAATAAGAAAAACATGCACTTGCATCAAAAAATGAAATCTCCATCGATCTTGTAACAAGCAACAAAACGAAGCACGATAAAAAGAAAAAGAAAGTATCAATTTACAAGAGTTTTCGAGGATGACATGATAATGATATCCACCAGGACATGTCCCTCGAACGATTTGGCATCCACTGAGTGATGCACAGCGACTCAGGGAACCTCCAACGTGACGGCAAACATTAAATTTATTTCTACTAGAAATGGACGGGCAGCAGTCCTTCACACCTGCTTGAGTTTGCGCCATGATCAGACTCATTATTACAAGCAGCACACCTAACTTCACGGTTTTGCTTTCCATCTTTTGATTGATTACAAAATGTAATTAAGTACGTAAAGAAAACAGACACTTACAATATAAGCTTATCTTGATGAATTAGCGATGAAGCAAGCCTCGCTTAAATACAAGTTCTTCTATAATACTTT
This sequence comes from Sisymbrium irio, assembly GCA_000411075.1. Lineage (NCBI taxonomy): Eukaryota > Viridiplantae > Streptophyta > Magnoliopsida > Brassicales > Brassicaceae > Sisymbrium > Sisymbrium irio. Next base: position 69,805 of record KE154427.1, on the reverse strand, counting down.
CAAACATCCCTTGACAAAATTCATTTGCCAAATGTGTCTCATGCACAAAAGTCTACAGAACGTGAATGACAACAACTGCCAACCCTAGCTCCGAAGGAGACATGTATGTGTACTTTTGGACCAGGCAATAATCGAGTACACTCACACGATTTAGAACGGAGTCGTATCATTGCCCGATATTTCCAAGGAAGAAAAGTTTAGTTTCACAAGAGAGTTGATAGAATTAAACTCATCCCATACGACTTGTGTTTTGTGTTTCTTAATTACTATCTCACCAACTCTCTTGTGAGTGTGTGGTGGGGGGAGGTTTGAGTTTCAATTTGAATGTTTAGCACAATTGTTTTAGGTTCAAAGAACAAATGAATATGGAGTACGTAGTAGATGAATATATCATAAAATTTATTCTTGGAAATTCTTTCTTTTTGGAAAACAAAGTGTATTATTGCAACCACAGGGGGTCGTTTGAGCTAATTCAAAGATCAAACAGACATTGTAAGTTTGTCTCAGAAAAACTCAAAACAGCAAAGCCGAGCCGGGAACTGGTTCCTCTCTTCATGTTTCTTATCCTGTAACGATTCACTTGCATTCCTTCTCGTAAACTTCGCTTGCATATTTCCAGTTGATCACTTTCCACACGTTCTTCAGATATTCCGGTCTCACATTCTTGTACTGCAAGAGAGAAAGTAGTGAATAAAGAGCAACTAATTAAGCTAACTCACTATTTTCAAGGGATATAACAAGTGTTATCACCTGCAAGTAGTAGGCATGCTCCCAAACATCTATACCCACCAGAGGAACCAAGCCTCCTCCTTTTGTCACAAGTGGATCCTGCGATCAAACAGAGTCCTCTTCTTTAAATCCACCAAAACCACACATATTTATGAATATCAAGATCGCGGGCAAATCTAAAACCTTTTTGAACAAACCGATATCATGAATAGGTACCTGATTGGCGCCGGTTGTGTCAACCACAAGCTTCTTAAGTTCTTTGCCTAAACCGAGCCACTGAATCAATCAAGAGCGAAGAAAAAAAGACTGAGTCAAAAATATTAATATAAGTGAGCACCAAAGCCAAAAATGTGACCCGATGACATGAAAAAGGTGAAATGTTATATAGGGTCATCCCCTATATTATTAATTTAAAAGACATTTGAATAAAAAACCTTACTCTCATATATGATTAACCAAAATGTCATTGCTTATGTGTCAAAAAGAGAATGATTTTGAGATTACATACAAAAAAGATCTTAACTCATTAGACTAATTACATTTTATACCACTATATTAATATTAATCACTTATAAATTTATACTTAATAATTGATTGATATTTTAATATTTTGGTTATAAAAAATGGAATGTTCCACAATATGTTTCATTACACTATAAAAATGAAATTATTTGTATATTTATTCACTACAATAAAAATTTATAATTTTCATAATAACTTATACATAATTTTATATACATATGTTTATAATGTTTATTGTTAACATATAGGATATACTCCTTCATTTCAATTTTTTTATAGCCAATATTTGATACTTCAGATTTTAAAATTAGTTTAATTTTATTTTAAAACAA
>KE154427.1:33940-67573 GCA_000411075.1 Sisymbrium irio | reverse complement strand
ATATGATTTCAAAATCATGTTTAATAAAATTTATATGATTTCACAATTATAAATATATAATAAAATATTTGAATTTACATTTCATTCAGCGCATGGCGCGGGTTACTATCTAGTATATCAATAATATTAATTAATATATATCAAATTCAATATGGGATATGTTTACAATCCTAACAAATCTGGCTAAAATTTTGTTATCAAAAAAATTTACCAAATCAAATCTTCTCAGCAATATATTATGCACAAATATTTTCAGTTCTCACCAATATTTCCAAATATATAGACTACAATTTTCAATATTCACTTCGCTAATCTGTTTCTCATCTGCTTCTTCTTTTTGTTTTTTAAAGCAGATGAGGCTTAGATTTCGTCTTCAGTTTCGGTAGTGGTGCAGAAGAAGAGGTGGTGTCGGATATTGGAATGGAGAAACAACAGGTTAGGGCAATTTGAACGAGTTTAAGAGATATTGATGCAAAGTGATAAAAAATCAGAAATTAAGAAAAAATCTGTAAATGATTTCAAAGATTATAGAAGTCGAAACTGTGTATTCATAGAATTGGAAAGATTTAGCTGTCTAGAAAATTATAGAATAGCTTCAATTGATATCAGATTATTTTGCATACACTGTAGCATGCAATCAGAACTTTCATGGGATTACAAAGTTAATCATTGGAAAAGTATTGAAAAAACTTGAAATGATAGGAATGTTATTTTTCTTTTCAGTTTTTTGCTTTTATTGGCCCACTGATTGTACTTTTGTCTTGTTTTGTAATTTTCACTTTGAATTTTAATTTTCTTTGATTAGTTTAGGTTTAGTTACTATTGGTTTTCGTGATTTGGACTTCAAACTAATGTTAAGATCATTAAATTTAGTAGATAAATTAACCAAATTAGGTGAATATCCGCACATACATTTAGTTATTTATTGTTATTATAAATAGTTTAATTTATGTAGAAAAAAAATATGTAACTTTAGTATGTTTTATAATATCAAATTTTTTTCATATATTATAGATTTATAATCATATACATTTAGTTATTCATTATTATTATTAAACAAAAATTGTTGTTTGTGCATATTGTTTTTCTTCAGAAATATAATAATGAGTAAGATGGTTTGTAATAGCCTAATAAAGATGTTGGAATTTCTATTAACAAATAATTATTAATTACACATTTACGTAAAATGAAACATCATTACAATATTCCATTTTCCTAAATATAAAACTAACTCTCGAATGAGAAATGCTTCAACCGACAATAAACATCAAAGTTTTCTAAGACCACTAATATGTTCTATTTCTGTTCTTAGTCTGTAAAATAGTAATTATAAATAAAGTTTAATTTTTAAATCAAGTCTTCATATCAGTGATCGACATTTGGTGTAAACATTGTCCTTTGAGATAGTCATGATTGTAATTTAAAAATGTTAGTAAGTTATATTCTGTTTTAAAGCAATAGCACCCACCATCGCTTAAGATAGCAATGATCAAAAACCATGAGTGACGAAAAATTGAATTTCCATATTGAAGTAATAAGCATGAATCCTAAACTGTAAAAATGGCACAAATAGCGATAAAAAACAGAGAGAATACGTCATATCTATATGGCAATACCAAGTTCATCACCTATTAAACCAAAACAACATTAGGAACAATTCGAAAATAAAAGTCAAATATAAATAGATATAAACCTGTAATCATCTTGACGTTGACACCGAGGTCTTATGCTCTTCCATTGGTATATGCACTGTCATGTCTTATAGGATCAACAAAGGTAACACACGAACAAATTCCCATGGACCATTGAATCTTTCTTTTGTTTTCAGAGGAACAGTCTGTCTTGCAACAGCTAATGACCTCAGTCCACGCTCAGCGTACTTGTCGATTCTAAGTGGACTCTTCCTCAGATCAGTTCTTGCGTTGAACACATCAAGGATCCGAATGTCATCAAAATAATCGGTTGTAAGTAACCATTGAATAGAAGAAGCATTAATTGATTAGGAAGTAAACCAACATCAGTTTAGTATACCTGCTCTGGAGCTCCTTTGCTTACTTGGTGCGAGTCTCCATTTCTATCTATGTAAGTTAGTGTGGTCGCTTATTGACTGGATTAAATGGGTGTGCATCTCTCTAATACCAGCTCTTGTCTGAAACAAAACAAACAAATAATGAAAATTTTCTTCGAGAAAGAATAAACAGAGAAAAACAGTTTATATACCTCTCTTGGATCAGCAAGGATTCCAAGCTAATCAGCATCAATAGCATCTTGATTCTCTGTTTTTTGAAGCTCTAGCTGCAATAAGAAAAACTTCTTCTTTCTCAACGCCTCTAGCAGTCTAGCACAAACCTCAATCAGATTCTTGTCAACACTAAGTTTTATAACTTATTCACCATTGGAATTTTCACAATGAAAAGAATCGGCTTTAATAGTTATTAATCTCATAGCATCCAAAACATTATATCTAAATAAGAAATAAAAATATGTTCAGGTTTTCTGAACATTATAAAATTCATACGTGTAGAGAAGTTTATAAGAACATAAAAAGCAATGGACTTTACTTCCTTTGGCATTTAGGACACTCATACTCATGAACAATAATCTTATCTTCTAGTTTATTTTTTACATTCTTTTTCAACTGTGCAGTTTTAAACAAACAATATCATATCTGTAAAAGAGTAGACTTGCAAGCTTAACAGCATACATGGTAAGCTGAATAATAAATATCAAAATGGCAAACTTGAAACAAATAGTATCAGAGACAGACTTTGAGAATAACTGAGGCACCAATACGAGTGGGTGTGGAACATAACTTTGTCCCACCAGTAGTACCCCTTTACACCTTTTGCAGTCTATTAATAAGCATTTACAATCAATAGAAGAGGATATTAGGGGGGGAAATGAGAAGCAAACATTCAAATCAGAAAATAGAAAACATGGTTTAAAGTACAACCACAACAACATCGTTTCTGCACAGACCTCTTTCTAGTGGTTACTCATGATCAAGTCTTGTATTTCAACTCTTTTTCAATTTATCTCCTTTAACCCATTGTCTCCTACCAGAAATTAAATCCAGTGAAAACACAGCGGACATTATATATATATAGGAGATTGTAGAATTTGTTGGGAGAATTTGTATTAAAAAAAAACACATTACCACTGTGAAGTATCACCAGATTCCTTGGTTTCTGAAATTGGTTTTTCTTCTTCAGAAAGCCTTTTGTAGTCCACACAGCTATATGTTGCAAAACAGACGCAAGAGATGCAACTTTCAGGAAACCGCTAAAAAACTTAAGTACCAACTTAGTAAATGGGTATAAAAGAGAGAATAGAAAAACAAAATTGCTCCAAATGACATATGTTAATGGTGTCCCGAAGATTTTTTAGCCGACCAGTACACTCAAATAACATTCTACTCCAGTTTTCTTGACAGTAAAATCACTGGGCAAAGCAGGTTCTCCACATCGCATATAAAACTGATTAATATTGAGTCTATTATCAACAAATGTAACTCACTCTTATAGTTATAGGCGTGGCAGATAACCCAAATCTTTGATTGGCTATTAGATATAGAACATAGTTAGACAACGGTTGTCTTTAATCCAAGAAACTAATACCACCTCCAACGGGAGGTTCTAAGATGAGTTTTGATAATTAAATTAATCCAAACAATATAAAAAGATGTGAGAGAATATAGGACTGGTTCTCTGCACAGACTTTTTGGAATCGGTTCTAGAACTAAAGTAACCAGATGTAAGTTTATGATTGATCTAAATTTTTCTCTTTATTTATATAACTAAATAATATTAAAAATATTAATATTAAATTATCTAAATATGTTAAAGGAGTCTCTAACCATTTGAGCTGCTCTAAGGCACTATGCGTTCATACATACAATAACAAAGAAACAGTAACATTAGAACTCGACTTTAAACTTTCAGGTACTGCCAATTGTATCTCAACAACAATTATAGAATTTTGCATTGACAGTACAAATCCCCAAGAAATTGTTATGAAACTGTTCGTATATAAATTTAGGGAAGATTGAAAACGAATTCAACAACCCCACATTAGAAAGTTAAAAGGAAGAAGGAAACTGGCAATGAGGCCGATTCGTTGGCTGTTAGACACAAAAGCCAATTTACCTTATAATCTTATCGATTTATTAAATCTAAGAGACAATGAGGAGAAAAAGCTAACTACCTTACAAAACGGAGATGGCAAATCAGGAGTACGGTCGATTTCAAACCTTTTTCAGACGAACAATCATGAGTGGTCTGTTTTGGATTACACATCGGAGGGAATTGATCGATTGAAAGAGGGAAGAAGGGGAGAAGACGTTAGAGGACACGTGTTAGGCTTGCAGGTGATGACGTGTCAGTTTCTGGAGAGAATTTCTTCATCTATTGTAGTATAGATAGATAGATTTACTTAGACTTATAGGTGATGATGTGTCAGTTTCTAGAGAGAACTTATTATATTAGATCATCATTATAGGTAGCTCTTAAAAGAGTTCTTAGTATAAAAGAAAAATAAAAAGAAAAAGAAAATTAGGTAATAACATCAAAACTGTTTTTTATATAGACACTTTAGGTATCCTTTTTCATTGGTAATAGTTGTTGATAAAAAAAAAGAAGTTTTCCTCTATACTTTTCTCTTTTTTTTTGGTAACCTCCACAAATCTAATATTTAAATATCAAATAAAAATTTTTAATAGGGTTCTGCATTAATGATGCTTTTATAGTATAGATAGATTTACTTTTTAGATAAAGTAAAGTTCTAAAGACATGAGATACTTTTGTTTGGGTCTTGACAAAGACAAAACTAAGGATGATGTGTCAGGCAAACCCGTCATTGTACATGATGATGAGCTAGCCAGATCGAGCTAATGGCTCGCGAATTTGGTCCCAAGCTTGTAAATGTCATAGAATTGACACGACTCACTTAAATTCGCCTAGTTCCTCTCAAATATATCTCTATACAAGGTTTAACCAAATGAACAACTCAAAAGACTGGTAACAAAATGTACCCCTTATGGAAGAAGTCATTCATGCCTAAACAAGACCATAAAAAAAGAACAGCAAGTTCTTCCTACACATTTTATTATTTCCTAGTAGTGATTAAAAAAGGGTAAAAAACAACGAAAAGAATGGTTAAGGTAGAAGAAACCAAGTTTTCAATCTAAAACAGGAGGAAGACCTTTGTTTGTATACTTTGTACAGTCAAATGGTCCTACTCCTTGATTCGTCTTCTTGACCTGACCATCACAAAAGACAAATGATTTTCTCAAGTTAGTCTCAAGAACCAATTTATGATATCTATTTATCTTTTGAACGATGTGAAAGCTTGCAATCGAGCTACTCCATTAGTGTGAGTCAGCGGTGAAAATTATAGAATAAACTAAGAGGTGAATCCTACACACTGTTGTAATCTGTGACACTAGTAGAAAATTCTACAGACTAAAATCAAGTCCAAACGTTTCACCTCGTGTTTCCTTTTATTCAAATCTACGTTTTGCAAATGGTAATGAGAGAGGAAGAGAGGATTATACCGGAGACCATGGACCTGGTTCAGGAGCAGATTTGTCGGTTGGTGAATGTTGTACACGTCCACTCTTCAGTGTTAAGATTTCCTACAATTTTAACAGAAGAGATCCGCTGAGACATTGGATAATGCTATTTCATATATATGTAATAACAGCAAGTGGGTCTCCGTTTGATCATCATGGTTTCAATCATATCTTTAAGGATATATTAGTTTATACCTCCCCAGCAGCCTCAATTGCAGCTAACCACTCGTCAGAAAAAGGAATAGCATTTGGAGGCTTTACAATAATAGGATCAGGTTTCTTCTCAAGTTTAGCATCCCTGTTGAGACAGTGAATTATCAGCTAATTCTCAAACATAAAACTGCGCTGAAGGAATAGATACAGCTTAGTAGTGGAGACTGGATTAGATTACTTACATTAGTATGGTCTTATCTTTGCCTTCTGATGAACATGTACCAATGCTACTGCTTTCAGAGGCATGGACTCCATTGTTTTCTGATGTCAAATTGTCATCGTTATCATCTCCGGCAGAGAAAGCCTCATTCATGTGTATAGGAGTTCCTGGTTCCTCTTTTCTGGTCACATATACTACATGATCAGCAGGGATGTTTATAACTTGAGCTTCCTGCTCTCCATGAGAGCTGAATTCTTGATCAGTAACGTGAGCACTGAAATCCTTTTCAGAAGCATGGGCTCCATTGCTTTCGGATGTCAAAGTGCCATCGATGAGCACAGTGAACTCGTTAGGTTGCATATCATCTCTGACTGAGAAAGCCTCATTCACAGGTATTGGAGCTCCTGATTCCTCCTCTCTGGTCACAAATTCCACAGGATCAGGAGAGATCTTTATAATTTGAACTTCACCTTCTTCATGACGGCCGAATTCTTGATCAGTAATCTGAGTACTGAAATCCTTTTCAGTATCTGTCTGGACTTTAGCTTTTCCAACATGGTTATACTCAATACATACAGAATTTGAAGTCTCGTTCGACGAGCCTTCGGAGATTTTGGACAAATTAGTGCCCTGATTTAGACTCTCAGGATCTCCATATATAGAAGCCGGGGAACCAATTGATTCACTTAGTAGAGTTTTAGTTTTAGCACACTGGTCCATTGTAGTATGGATAGCTTCTACTTCCAGATATTCTTGATTAGGAATGCCCTTAACAGGAAACCCATCGAGGTCAGTAATGAGCTCTGACTCAGTAACCAGATTCAAACTACCATCAAGCTCCTCATCTGAGCAATCCGACTCAGTAACCAGATCCATATCTTCCAGCTCTGAGTTATCTTCAAGCTCCTGATTTGAATAAGAGAAAACAGTAGCAGATACATCTTTTGCTGGACAGCAACCATCTGATGTTCCAAGTTGATCAGTCTGTTTCATTACATGAACAGCCTTTACGTCAGATGTATTTGCAACACTGGAACAGTTATATTGCATATGCTTTTCAGAAGTTAGTTTCTCAGAGCAGGGTTCATGAGATGATTCCAGAGGTTTATCCTCCATCTTAACTTCAGCGGAGGAAGGCATTAGTAATTTCACCAGTTCCACGTTATGTTCAACATCAGAAGAACCAGTCAAGAAATTTATCTGCATATTAGGACCATCATCTGTATCTGCTCTTTCGCTTCTGGTCAAGACATCTATCTCACGACTGCCCTCTTTCCCTTCAAGGACTAATTGGCACGAGAAATGCTGTTCTTCAGATTCTCTTAACCAGTCTTTGCAATCGGGATATGTACCAACGAAATCAGCCTCACAGTTTGTCTCTGTGTTACCGCTTACTTCACTTTCCTTCTCCGTTTCTAATACAGCCTGACCACCACACTCCATGTTATGACCACACAGAATAGAGTCCGACACTGCAATTTCCTCAAAATGGTTGCATGATGATCGAACACAATCTGGTGCTTCAGCAGGCCCAAAAGGAACAAATATACCTAACTGATCTTCTGAAGATACATCACTTTTTCTTGATGCAAAATTCCCAAGAAAACCTGGTTCTGCAGTGAAGGAATTTAAAACCTCAGGCTGCTTTGTTACATTTTCAGAATGATTCACAATTAGCACATCATTCTCTCCAGAAAGGAAATGCCTCGTCTCGTCTTCATCTCCAGGGCGCACGCATTCATTTTGTGGTTGTCCAAGTACATCCAATGTATCTAAATCTCCATTAAACTCGTTCATAGTACATATATATTTTTCCCCTTGATTGCGGACTTTTAACTGTGTTAACTCATGGCCAGAAGGGCCAAAAGGACCCTGCCCCGGAGAATCCATGGAACCTTTGATAAGTGGACTTTCTACTGAGCAGTAAGTCTTCCTTTGTTCATCCGTATCATTCTCAGACTTTATACTGAGTGGCAGCTCACTGCTACTCTGGAAATCTTCACATTTTGCAGAAGAAATATTCTCAGAAGTACAAATATCACCTGGAGTGATACATGGATGCTGCAGGCTTTCATTCTGAGAGCTATTTGAACAAAACGACACTTTGGGTTCCATTTCCCGAGTGTTTTTCAAGCCTACTTTCACCTTTTCTTGAGAAGAGAAACCTGCAGCTGAACCTGAACTGCCGACCTTTCCAGTTGCTGACTTGGAGTTAACTCTAGGAATTTTTTCAGAAAATTGGGGTTTCTTGAAGGCAGGGATCAAAGAAGCTGAGCAAACATCAGGCCTCGGAAGCTGACTATGTTTCTCTTCTGCACTGTGCGACGGTTGAGAACCGGACTGCAAAAATCAGGATCAAGAAGTATGAGAAATTATGAGCACAAAACCATTTTTATGACCCTAAACGACAACTAGACTTCATTATATTGCAATAATATACCTGACCGAAATAGCCAATTGACGGTGACGGCAGTCTTAAACCTGATGGCTTTGCCAGTCGGGAAACTGCGCACTGCGTATTTCCAACTCGACTACTTTGAGCTAATGTGGTGCCCATATTAGTTACATCAGAGTCGGGGGTATTTGATGCATAACCAAGCATATCCACATCTGATGTAGTCGTAGGGCCATCGTTGGACTTCCCAACAACAGAATGCTGTGACTTAGATACTGAAGGAACTGCTGATGTTTTGGTGATCTAGAGTTCAAGAAAATGCAACACGTTACTCTCAATTAGCATACTATCGAAAAGTAAACATTCGCTTCAAATTTCTAGTGCTTAATGTAATTTATATATTGGTTTGCAGAGGGCAGCAATGCTTTACCACATTTCTTCTAGATTGCTTAAGAGAGGGCTTAGGAATTGAACTTTTGCTCGCCAGGCTGGATTTTGTTTTACTCCTGGTGCCTGAAGTGCTTTTAGAGAAGCTTACAGATCCTAAGCTCCTCTGAGAATTCTCTGTCGTATCAGAAGATATAACCAAGGTAATGCAATCATGTAGCAATATATAAAAGATGCCGCAAAGGCATTTGCTAAAAACGTAAGATGGAAATAATGAGATGCATATGTTCCATTTGCTAACTGAATGTGGACATACTTGGTTGGGTAGGTTGACGTAGTTTCGGTTTGCTTGGACTTTGAGTAGTCCTTTTCATGTTCGCAACTGTAACTGGGTCAGATTTGGTCGTAGAAACTTTAGATACGCTGAGCTCCCTGCTACGTGGTGCTGTTGTATGCACATTTGCAGGTCGTTTCAGGGTTCAAAGAAGTTAAGGTGAAACAAGCAAAAAGAACAAAACCAGAAAACCATGAATGGTTATTGCCTTAACAATAAGTACTTAAAGTAAGAAAAGGATATGAAGATGAAGGAGGAGGCCGGGGACAGCCACTGCGTTTGGAACCGCTCCTCAAATCCTGAGCTGCAACGACTTTTTTCTGGGCCTATAAATGCATTCGACAGTTAGATAGATAGAGTGCGCCTCAAAAACACTTTTTTTTTGCTAGGAAACAACTGATCACCCTCATCAGCTCCATCAATGGAATAAAAAATCATAAATTCATGTCCAGTAAACTCACCATGAAAGATTGGGTTTTAGATGGTGATGCGTACTTAGGCACAGTGCCAATCAAAATCTTCTTCTCTCTCCTTTTGCTATTCACAGGCAAGTCGTTAAATAAGTTTTCCTCAAGTGCTTGTAGTCCAGGTGAAACACTAGTACATTTGGAAGCTGACATTGACTCTTCCTGAATGGCAGGTAACAGATCTCCACCAAGTAGGCAAGCATTTCCAGTTATTTTAGATAGCTCAGTGGAATCCAAAACACCTGGTTCAAGACCATATTGCATATCTTTAGTACGATAGACCAAGCCTATGACCTTTTTAAGAATAAATCTAAAATTCATAAACACAAAAGAGTCACCTTCTTCTGTTGAAAAAGCTCTATCCCACGCTAAGCTCTTCCGCAAGTTAAACCCTGCATTCTTCTTCTTCTTTTTCATCTGTTGTCGCTCCACACTCAATCTGGGCAACTCAACTTTGCTCCCACTAGTATTCTCCTTCCCTACACTCCCTGTATCAATACAAGGGCTTGGCTGATCCATGTTGTTGTTGCTGTTATTGCCTCTTACTCTTCCTGATAACAAAAAAAAAAAAAAAGATTAACCTCCATTTATCCTCAAAATACACAAATTCATACTCGAAACTCATTATCAAAATGGCCATTTTGTTCAAATTGTCAAACGGTATCGTTTCAAGCTCAATTAAAAGATGGAAGGTTGGATCCAGAAATCGAATCGCTTACCAATTGAAGAAAAAGGAGAGCGAGTAGGAACGGCGTGACTCGATCTAGGGATTTGGAGAGGTGAGCAATCGAAATAACTCCTTTCAACGCCTTTATTCGGCGTATTTTTCAAAAGCCAATTGTCTTCGTCTCCCCCAGAGATATCTAACAGATCCTTATCCATTTCTACCCACAATAACCACCGTCCGAGATCTGAACTAAGAAATCTGTTTTGCTACTTTTTTTTTAGCTTACACTGAGAGAAGCAAGTGGGGATTCGGAAACAGGATACGGCTCACTTCCTGTTAGGGAATCGTGGATCGGTCGGCGGGATTAGTAGACTCGACTGTTGAAAATGGATTTTCCGGCTTCGTAAGCGGGAAGACGTTGAGAAACTTGAAATTAGAATTAAAGATGACGACAGAAAACACGATCTGAAACACGTGATTTACGAATATAACCCTTACTCGACTTGGTCTACACAACGTTATTCAAACGTTTAAATGGGCTGAACTTAAAGCCCATTATTCGTTTTTGGAACTTGGGCCTTACTTTGGTTCTCTCTTAGTTGAATCTGGGATTTTTCGGTTCGATTTAAACCAGGTTAGTTCGGTTAGTAGAGTATTTAAGTAAAGTGAGTATCATTAATGGTTTCTTTTCCCATATGAGGGAACGAGCCTTCAACAGAGAGGACAGCCTCTGTTTTATACTACAATCGGCAAAATCTTTAGAGCAAGCTATGAGATGGGAGATAATACAGACAAGCTTTTATTTTCTTCTCTTTTTTTATTATATTTAGAAAGAACCTAAAAAGAAAATAGGATCTCTGAGAACACAAAGAGGTGTGACAATGGACAAAGGTTTCTCCTTTACTCTCTTCTCTGTTCTTTGTTTCTCCAGCTGCAACGTATCCTATTTCATAACTTTTTTTTATTTTGGAACAGGAGATTCTCAGGATGATTGTTATCCAAAGTTCTTCAAAGTGTACCTACCTGATGACTCCGGAGACGATCTAGTAAAAACACACTTCTCTTCTTCACTCTGTTTTTTTTCTTACAAGTTCGTCGGTAGGTTTCCTAGTTGGTTTTGAAACTTGTAGATCCTTTTTGCAGGAAATACCCATTTCTTTCAACAGATGTTTACCAAAGTCTTTGCCTAAGAACGTAACTGTTAGAAGCATCTATGGAAACATTTGGAAACTGGAGTTGAGGAAATGTTATGGTTATGTTGAGAAGTTTTCTTTGGTTGATGGGTGGAAGAAAATCGTAAAGGATGAAGATTTGAAAGGTGGAGAGTTCTTGGCTTTCGAGTTTGATGGCTCTCGGCACTTCAACTTCTGTATTTACGGCCACGCTACCTGTAAAAGGCTTGGAAGTTCAGTGAAAACCAAAGAGATCAAAGATGAATCTGAGAGTGATTGTGGTAAATCTATTGTTGATATCATAATTATTGATGACGATGACGATGATGATGATGATGATCAAGATCCTGGTGACGAAGATAAATCTAGTGAAGATATTATAGTTATTGATGATGATAGTAGTGATGCTGATAATGATGATGAATTGATGATGATGATGATGATGAGAGAAGGAGTGGAGTCGAGACAGAGAAGTCTACGGATAAAATGATCTGCGAGTTAGAGAAGGAGAATAATGGCCTGGTTCGTGAAATCAAAGTCCACGTTATAAGTGGATGAAGCTCTATGTGCAAGCACCAGAATATGTAAGGATGCTAAAACATCTTGGTAGGTTTTAATCAAGACATTTTCTGTCGTATATTGAGTTTGTATTTAAGAGTTCCTAGTTCCTGAATCATTTCAGTACTCTGCTATCTATAGAAATGTACCTCTTAGTGTTGTTTGCGTGTCTGCAACATGTAGTGATGAAAGACGCTGTTGTATAATGAAAAGTTGGATTAATTATCTCAAAGACGTCTATTACAATCACAATTGGGTTTAGGTTACAAACAATGGCATTATAAGAACATAGTAAGAAATGACACTATGGGGTTCATTTCATGTTAACCTTAACTTATTAAACAAGAGGACATAGTAAGAAATGACTGATTAACCTCGTTAGCTCCATAAAATTTTCCTCAGTTCATGTGCAGTTATAACTCAACATTTGCAGTCATTAGTGAAACACTAGTACCTTGACTCAATCAACTATGTCTTCGTAAATGTCAAGTAACAAATTTCCACAGGTTTGGCAAGCATAACCAAACCATGTAAAGCTATCACTTTCAAAAGCAAAAACTTTATAAGAACAAACTCGGATACCAAAAACTAGGAAATGATAGAAATTGAAGAAGATAAATACACGCTCTACTCTTCAGGATAATATTGTCATTTACTTTTAGTATAGTCTGGACCGAAATTTAGGCCCATTTCTAATTTTTATGGGCTTTAGCGATATTTTTTTTGGTTCTAAGACAAATTAATTACTTTAGTGAAAGTGACTTGGTGGTCTGTTTTCCATTTGAAGGAACAAGCACAGAAACAGAGTGCAAACCTCTGTTCTCCAATTGTTTCCTACAAAAGTAACAAAACCCTTTGATTGTAAACCATTAGATCAAGAAAATTAGGGTTTGAAGTAAATTTTCCATCTTCAATCCCATGAGAAACTAGTTTATTTTCTTAAAAATTCGGCGAAAATCAGCACAAAGAAGCGAAAATGAAAAAAGGTTTCTTCTTTAAGTCTCCTTAAGTCTGTCAAAAATCTATCTTGTTCTTGATTCTCCAATTGCAAATGTATCCTATTTTCTTACATTTTACTTTTGGAACAGGAGATTCTACGAATGGTTGTCTTCCAAAGTTCTTCAAAGTATACCTACCTGATGACTCCGGAGACGATCTGGTAAAACACACTTCTCTTCACTCTGTTTTTTTCTTACAAGGTAGCTTTCTAGTTTGGTTGAAACTTGTGGATCCTTTTTTCAGGAAATACCCATTTCTTTCAACAGCTGCTTACCAAGTTCTGTCCCTAAGAACGTAATTGTTAGAAGCATCTACGGAAACGTTTGGAAACTGAAGTTGAGGAAACGTGGTGGTGATACTGAGAAATACGCTATGGTTGATGGGTGGAAGAGAATAGTAAAGGACGAAGATTTAAAGGGTGGAGAGTTCTTGGCTTTTGAGTTCGATGGCTCTCGTCTCTTCAACTTCTGTATTTACGACCAAGCAACGTGTAAAAGGCTTGGACATTCAGCGGAAACCAAAGAGTCTGATGGTGAAGATGATGTCATAGTTATTGATGACGATGATAATGATCAAGATTACATTGACGATGATGATGATGATGAGTCCCTTGATGTCGATGATGATTTTGAGGCTGATGATGATGATCACAGACAGAATCTGGATGATCCTGATAACCCTTCCTTTACTGTGATCTTAAATCCGAAGAAGAAAAGCCAATTGGTAAGAAAAATAGATGGATTGTTAGAAGATTTATTCACATTTTCAGTTAATATCATTTGGTTATTTAAGCTGTTTTGTTATTATGTGAATGCATCGATACGAATATACACAATCAGTTTATGCTTTGTTGTCATGGGTGTTTCTTTCAAAATGCAGCTCATCCCGACTCATGTTGTAAAAGACTATAACTTGACCTTCCCTGAGCGTGTAACTGTTGTTGACCCACTCGTGACTAAATTCGGGGCATGGGAGAAGCAGATCAAGATTCAGGACAATGGATGTGTGTTCGTCAAGGGATTTGGAAGTGTTTTCAGAAGGAATAACGTGAAGACAACCGATAAGATGATATGCGAGTTGAAGAAGAGTGGGAGTGATCTAGTTCACACAATCAAAGTCTACATTGTAAGGGGATGATCTCTCTAATAACTCGCTTTATCAAGTCTTAGAAAGTATTTGTCTTTTGTTGAACCAAAAAAAAAGAAAGTATTTGTGTTTTAGCACCACAATATGTAAGGATGCTCTTGAGATTTGGTTTATAGCTAATGATTGTGTAGTCAGAGATGCTTTACGTTAATTAAGATTTAAGACGTGTCTATCAAGAGTTCCTGAATCTCATCAATTCTCTCTGTTTTTACCTGGCAACAAAATCCATGTTGATGTCGTCTATATACAAACCAAGTTGTCTTGTTGCCTACAACAATGAAGTAGCGCAAACTCTTCCAACGGATTCATACATACAGTAAAATGACAAATGGGTTTGTTTGGGTTTTGTATATTGTTGTTGTCCTCATTGTATGTTACAAACTTACAAATCAAAAGTACAACATATATTGGGAGGGATCATATCTCAGGGGCTGTTTAGAAGCTGCAAGTTCATGTAAGAAGAATGCCGTCACTTCTAGATAGTGTTATAGGACCACATGTCGCTGCACCCTTGTGGTTGTCCATCTGTATCCAAATGGAAGATCCAAGAGGGTTCGAGCTAGCTAGTGGGAAAGTAGCCTTTTTAGTATCGATTAAAAAATCCTTTGACTAACGGTTGCAGCAAGAAAAATATGTAAGTGAAGTAGATCGTCTTTGGTGCAAAGAGAAAAATGCGCACCTTGGATCTCTTTCCACATACAATACCATTTAGGGACATGGTGAAGCTGGACCATCTCCCAACTAAAGAGAGATTCCAAAGTTGAGGTTGAGCTCGACATTAGCTAAATAAGTAAAATCAGAAACCAAGGTAATAAGAAGTATCTTCTCAATATATTGAGCCTGAGGTATCAAGGATTGCAGCAAAAGCTACATAGTATTTGACCAGTTTAACAAGCAAAGAATCACTCATTAACTAGGAAATGAACATTGTAAGAAGTGACTGATCACCCTCACTAGCTCCATAAAAAGATATATCAGATTATTTCCATTGAATTACTGTAATCTTTAGTACGAACAAAGCGTAAGTAGTGAATTGACATCAAATCTCGACTCTTCTCTATCACAGATAGTAGTTTGGTCTTTTAAACCTTATAAAATGGACCGAACTTGTGGCCCATTTCTTGTTTTCATGGGCCTTGGCGATACTTTGGTTCTCTAAGTCTCATTTGGTTAAAGTTAATGCTATTAATGCTCTGTTTTCCATTTGAAGCAACAAGCAGAGAAACGGAGAGAGCCTCTGTTTTTGCAAGTTTTTGCCACAAAAAGTCTAAAAATCTCTCACCAAAACCATTGAGATCTGCGGACATAAGGGTGCCAAGAACTTGTTTCACCTCATCTCTCACAAAGATACTAGGGTTTCAGACTTTCAGTTCGCCGCTTCAAGAGGTTTACAATAATGAAGCAAGGTTTCTCTCTTTTTAACCCCTTCTTTTGTTCCTCATTCTTCTTCTTAGCCATACATTTTTGACGTTCTGTTTTTTATTATTTCGAACAGGAACTCCTGCGGATGATTTTCTTCCAAAGTTCTTCAGTGTGTACGTACCTGGTATATCCGGAGATGATCTGGTAAACACACACTTCTCTTCACTCTCTTTTTGGTTTGTTTTGTGTGAATATGTGTGTGTGTGTGTGTGTGTGTGTGTGTGTGTGTTTTGTTTTCCTTACAAGTTCTTCAGTAGATTTCTAGTTGGGTTGAAACTTGTAGATGGTTGGTTTTCAGGAAATACCCGTTTCTTTCAACAGCTGTTTACCAAAGCCTTTGCCTAAATACGTAACTCTCAAAAGCATTTATGGAAAGATTTGGAAAATGTCCTTGAGAAAATTTGGTGGTAACCTTGAGAAATACGTTCTGCTTAATGGCTGGAAGAGAATCGCAAAGGACGAAGATCTGGCCAGTGGACACTTATTGGAGTTTGAGTTTGATGGCTCTCGTTGTTTTAACTTCTGTATCTATGAGCCTCTCACAATGTGTAAAAGGCTCAGGAGAAGTTCAGTGCAAGGCGACGTTGGAGAAACTGGAGCTGATGATGAAGTTTTAGTTCTTAGTGATGATGATGTTGAGGTTGTTGATGTTGCTGATGATAATGATGCTATGGTTGATGATGATGATGATGTTGATGTTGTTGTTGATGCTGCTGATGATGCTCGTGATGATGATAGACATTATCTGGATGATCGCAATAACCCCTTCTTTCCAGTGACCATACTTCCGAAGAGGAGAAGCCAATTGGTAAGAAAAAATATGAATAATAAAAGACCTTTTCACATTTAAAATCTTTGGGTTATATGTCTTAATGTGAATATAACAATCTGTTTATGCTTGTTTTCTTCCATAATGCAGCTCATACCGGCTAAGGTTATAAAAGACTATGGCTTAAACTTCCCAGCGCGTATAACTGTCGTCGATCCGCTCGTGAAAAAATTCGGGACACTGGCAAAAGGGATCAAGACCCAGTTGAATGGCAGTGTGTTTATCAAGGGATATGGAAGCGTCCTCAGAAGGAATAGCGTGACGTCAAGTGATAAAATGATATGCGAGCTAAAGAAGTCGGGTAATAAGAATATGGTTCACACAATCAAGTTCCACATTATCAAGTAGATGATCATTTTATGAGTCTTATCCGTAGTTGATGTGTGTGTGTTACTTACCCATGTTTGCCACTGTTAGTGGTTATTTATCTTGTCGAGCTTTCAAGTTAAACTATGTTGCGGTGTAATGAGACTATGAAAGACTTTCTAATTTCTGAATTTCTGAATTTCTTATCAAATCTATCTTGTGCTGTGTTGTTTGGCTATTGAAAGATATCTCTTCTTGTTCTGTGTGGCTGTAACAAGTAGGGAATGTTTCCCCATTACCTTCATACAAATAGATTGCATTGAACTTACATTGTTGGAACAAGGTTGTCCTTCAGGCTCGGATTAATCTTACAGACATAACAGTAAAATGTTTGGGTTTCTGTTTTGTTGTAAGCCCTCACTTTATGTTACAAATCAAAAGAAGCTGGAGAACAAAACAATGGCAAATATAGTGCAACAGATATTTGGAAGGAATCATCATGTCGGCCTTCCACGGTCAGATCCAAGTTATTCCAACTTCAAGGCTGCTTAGAACCTGCACGTTCACGTAAGAAGAATGTAACCATTGTCAGAAGAACAGAAGACACGAGGAGAATAATGTTACAAAACTCTGTTTTATTCTTCTCTTTACTAAATCTCTCATTCTCCTTTCAATTTTAGTCCATCAAGATTCATACTACAACAAGCATATCAAACTCTAGGCGTCTTCCAGCAAAATTCGGTTATTTTCTTGTATTGTAAGCGTAACGTATTAAACAAGAGGGGAAACTGCAGCTTTTCTGCTGAGCAAAAGATGAGGCGAATGATATTGCTTCCCAGAAAGTCATACCTTGAGTTTGGGGGTGGAAGCAGGTACGTTTATGGTGGTGGTTGTGAGCGGTTCATGAGGTGGTGGTGGTGTTGCTGAGATGCGTAATCAGCTGGGTGGATGACATAAAGACCGGGCATATTTAGATTAAGGAAGGGCTGAGAAGGATGAGTAGTAGCAGTGGATGAAGAAGGCGGGCGTGTAGCTGAGAGTGAGAATCCTGATGATGCTGCATTTGAGTACAGTGTCGGTGCAACAGCTGTTGTGGCGGTTCCACCACTGGGCTGATCTTGCGCTTGCCATGTCCTGGCTTGGAAGCTTTGAGGAGGATGTGACATAAAACCTTTCTCTGGTGTTCTTTCCTGAAGACAAGAAATGAATTTTAAGCGAAGAATAATCTTTCCTTGAAATCTTCAAAATTTTCCAGCTCAATGATGCAGATATCACGACATAGAACTAACAGGCAAAAACATAAAAATCTGCCCAAAATTTATCACCGATTCGAGCTCAAGTACTTAACTGATCAAATATCACAACAGAAATCACCTGCTGAATATCGAATCGCACAAATTACTCATAGGTCGAGCTGAGTTTGCTAAGTTTTAAAAATCTTTCCATTTCATATGGTGTTCTAATTTTGGACAGAAGGAACAGAAGATTGTGCAAGTTGTAAATGCGTCGCAGTGACACCGACTTGGATATAAAGAGATGTGTGCTATGGTATTTACCATGGGTGAAAATAACGCAGAAGGATGGACGTGCCGGTTAATAAGGTGGTCGGAACCCCTCTTCAAGAAATTGAAAGGCGTATCACATGTAGCTGCAGCCATGTGGTTCTCCATCTGTGAATATAGACCAAATGGAAGGTCAAGAAACTCATGAACCAAGGAAGAACCATGAGAACTCGTGCTAGTTAATGGGAAAGTAGGTTTGAGTAGCAGGTTTCAATGTGATATGGACAAAGAAACATTTGACTAACGGTTGCAGTAAACACATGAAAGTAAAGTAAACTATATTTGGTGCACTAAATAGAAAAAAATGCACCTTGGAGTTCCTTCCATATCCGATACTATTAGGAGCGTGATGAAGCCGGGGAGGCCTATCTTTTTGCTTCGGACCATCTCCCAGAGAAAGCGAGATTCCCAAATTGAGGTCGAGCTTAACATTAGCTATATAAGGAAATTATAATACAGGTTAGCAAGTTAGTAGTAGCTTCTCGCATATTTAGAAGAAATATCAAGGGTGGCAGCAAAACCTGCATAGCCTCGACCAGTTTAACAAGCAAGGAACTGAGCATCAGTTTACATTACCTGCCTCGGGAATCATCCGGGATGCATGAGGCTCAATAAAGGAAGCAGCCTCCCTTCCATTCCATTTTGTGGCTGCCTTGTCATAAGCCCTGATTCCATAGAAATATGAGCAATTAGTCTTGCAAAATTTCCAAAATAGATATTTCAGGAGAAAAGACGCCATCTTATTTAAATCTACGATCACCAAGAGCATGCAGCTTACACAGATGACAATTACCCGAAGATAGATAACTGTATCATAGCCATCAGAATCTCTGAATATAAGATCCATCATCACAAATGGGTTTTCCTACTAGTGCTTCTAACAGAAACTTTTTCACATGAACGAAGGTAACCAACTCTTCATCTGAGCCATTTGACTCTTTTTACTTTCTAGCAATGACTGACAAGCGCATTCAGACAACCACAATGAACACAGCATATGTAAACGCCCAAAATTAGATCCCGAGAGAAGGATTACATGTTTCCATTTAACTGCTCCATTTGAGCTCCCCACCCGCCAATCTTCTGCATAGCAACTCCTTGATATCTTGAATTATTCCTCGAGAAACCAGAGCTCTGACGCCGAAGTACTTGCACAACTTCCTCTTTGGAAAGATTCGCCATCTGTGAAAGTTCGAAAACCAGATAAGAACACATCAAAGCATGCATGTCTTCGTTATATTTTCTACATCTGTAATCAAACCTGTTTGAGATCGTCTTCATAATCGCTGATAATGAAATTGATGTCAGCCTCCAAGCCCCTGAACTTGACAGCAGCTCGATCATACGCCCTACGCAAGTGGATGTGGAACTAGTCAAACACCCATCTTATCGTCTCATGAATAAAAAGCAGTTGAGGGAACAATAAGATCATACAAAACAGCATAGTTTCCATAAGGTATTACCTAGCTGCAGCATGGGCAGTGTCAAATCCACCTATTGAATTCAAAAGTGAAGCTTTGTTAGAGAGTTAAGAGCAAAGCAGAAATCAGCTCACGGTGGTAAAAAGAAGATAGAATTCATACCTAAGTAAACTTGTTTACCGCAATCCCTGCAACAAGGAGACAAAAAGAACAAGATTAATATAAGATTGAAAAGTCTACCATATCCGACCAATGTTCTGTCACGAGGATCTAAAAGATAACCAATCAGAAGTAGATTTACCAAATATGCGATTCCCATCTGCCTGTCCTCCTATAGAAAGTGACACCTCTATACTGCGAACTCTTTGACCTAGGTCCTCTCCTGCTCTTCTTCACCGGCTGTGCTGGTGGCTGCATCACCCGCGCAGCAGCATCGCCACCGAGAAAGTCTCCACCTTGTTTCCCTCTCTGGAAGGAAATATCAACGGAGCTCCTAGAACACTGAGCACTCGTATCCAGAAAACTCACACCATCTCCATCACCTTTAGCAACAGGGAAAAAATCCTTAGTCATCACCACACTTCTCCTTTCATCTTCTTCTTCTTCATCTTCATCATCTCGACCTCCTCCTCCTCCTCTTTTAAGTATCTCAAACTGAAACTTAACAGCGCGTGTGGAGCAAAGCTCATCTTCACCATCGATGCAGCTAGACGCTTCAGCATTAACAACGGAAGAGTTGGAAGTAACAGATTCATCCATCTGATTCAAAACCACTTTCACAGCAGATGAATCTCGTCCGTTCTGAGTAGATTCACCAGAGTCGACGTCAAGATTGAGATCCAGCATCAATCTCAAAAGTCAACAAAAAAAAGAAAAGCTTTAAGCTTTCACAAGAACGATAACTATTTCTTCAACCCCTTTTCACCCAAATGAATGATGATCAAAGCTAAAGCTAATCCACACGTGTCCCCTAACCGTAATTCCCAACTAACAATCCAACCAAATTAAAACTTTCAACGATCGCCGTCGATTTGAAAAGAACAGAGATTCGGAAATCACATTATCTTCACGAGCAGAGGAAGATCAGAGACAGCAGAACGGAGGTTAGATTCTTGGAAGTTAATTTAATAAAAGACACGACTTTGGATTTACGGATAATTTACAGAAGCTCGGAGGAAGACGAAGACTAAGGAGACATGGCGATGAGAGTTTGTGTGTGTCTCTCTCTCGGTGGGGGAGAATGGGAAAGAGAAGGAGAATAAGCTTGTCGCCGGACGAGGAGGTTAGCGTCGGCGAATGATGGGACGTAAGCTTGAGGATAGTGGCAACAAAGGAACATATAAATTATTATTCTCGCTCCATCTTTCTCGGCAATTGGACACCGGTTATCCCCGGTTTCCGGTTCCATTTGAAAAAAAGTTAGGAAACGTGGTTTTCCTGTTTAAACATACTGTATTGCTATTATGATTTACAATTCAAATTAGTATTAAATGTATGTGATTTTCATTACCGAACCAAAGTAAGTCATTAATTAGTAGTTAATTGATATTCCATCGAAATCGAAAAAAGAAAAAAAAAACGAATCTACTCGTTTACAACTTTGAAGACAAAGCATTTGTTTTCATTTATGGGCGGGTCCTATGTTTGCAGATATGTCTTTCTCATCGAAAAGAAAAACTATAACGAGTGAAAAAGAATATCATGAATATTGATTTCAATAGATAACAAACTAATGTAAGATATGCTTTTTACTTTTGTAAAAAAATCTATTGTAAAGAATAAAGATCTATCCAAGTTTAGAGGAAATCATCGTGTCATTTTCTTTATAAACTATGAGGCTGAATAGTACTATACAATCAATAGTATATATTATATGGAGTATGAGCCAAATTAGGAAATAACCATAGTGCTAATACAAAATACTAGATTAGGAGGCACCTTAATTCAGCTTTAATATGTCATAGTCGTATTATACAGTAGCTTTCAGATGGCTCAGTTTTTACATGGACCGGTGCTTTGGCACCTTAATTTTGCATCTAGAGTTCGATACACAGGTGGCGTCCAGAAATGAAAATGACCTTAAAAAAATATCTTTGCTTGCGTCCAAACGAATCTCTATTTCTTTCTAAATGTTTCATTTAGTGGGGTAGGTCAAATGATAATTTCGACTGGCATTAGCCGGTTGCCAAAAGTGGAATGTCAGAAAAATCTCGAAGATCATGAATATTAACGAGTTAAATGAGGCCGCGTGTACAACAGAGATTGAACCCCAGCCATTCAACTACTCTCTCATTCTCTCTCTCTCAGCCATCTCAGGTCAAAATTTTCCTCATCTGTCTATCTGATCTGACGGCCCATGTCCGTTCTTACCTTCCTAAAATTTAGGAATTCATTTCTACCATTTCCTAACATTTCTACTGTTTTAAGAAAAACAATGTATGCATTTTAGGAAGGTAAGAGAGGATGGTACACAAGTATTATTTCTACCCCTACATTTTTCACGATTTTAATAAATTTTTTTTGCCTAAATGTCAAAGTGAAATTGGATTGTTGAAGTCACTAAGAATAGTACTTTTCATCCAAATATTTTGATATAATAAATTAAAGGTGATAACCATCAAAATATGTTGGACATAAGTCACATAATCCAAGTAAGGAACCATCACTGATATTAAAACAAAAAAACATTAAAGTAATAAACAAATTTAATCTTTGAGATATATTAACTCAGTAGTCAAATTTTCGAATTACACTAAAACAAAGAAAACTAACGAAGGCTTACTTATACCATCTCTCTTACGGCCATAAAATGAGGGGTACGATATTGAATCGCCCAATGTCTTGCCAACTATGAACCAGTTCTTCTTATTGCCATCTTCTTACTGTTTCACTTTCACTTAATGGAATTCTCAGGAAACGTACATGTTTTCTTGTTTTTGTTTTTTGTTTTACGAAAAGGAAACGTACATGTTGTACCGTGTTGAATATCAATCGATTTAATTTTATTGATAAATGACTGATAAAAATGTCGTGGTACAATCGGATGTCTGAAATCAAAAATATTAGAAGAAATTTAAAATAAAAAATACCCTTTGTTCAGTTAAAAGAATAACTATATCTTCTGTTGTTATATCATTTTTCATCTTGTTGTCATCTTCTTTAAAAACATTATCATTCATATCTTTTTAAAATTATAGTAGTATAAGGTAGACGAGGTTGAATTCAAAGACGTGGATGCCGTCCTACCCATTAAAGGAAAATGTTTTTCTTTTTTTTTCTTGGCAAGGACCTAACTTATATCTTATCATAGTTGTCCACAAAGTCCATGACCATTTGGTTGTTAAATTTAGATTGACCAATTATTTGAAAAAATAAACATTGCCTTTGGTACGATGTGACACGGGAAGAACAAGTTGGCCTTATTTCCGTTCGATAATTAATTTCAGCTGTTCCCTTATGCACATGTTAATCAAAATGTAGCATAAAGAGGAATTGGCACTTACATCTTCTTCAATAAACACACACACATCGTGACATACATATATAACTAAGTTTATACATAAATTTATATATATACACATATTAATTTTTTTGTTTTCTATTGATGGTAAATTGTTGAAAATAGTTCAAATTTAACACGTAACAAACTTAACATTTAAAAAACACTTAACAGTTTAGAAAACAACAAACCAACAAACTTTTGGGCTCCAAATTTTTTACAATTTTTTTATAGATAACTTATTTAGAATAAGATTGTACAGATACACTGAAAAACTTGGAAATTTTTCATGTACAATATCAATCAGATTCTGATATTTAAATAATAATTGCAACTCACTGCAATAAAATATTGCAATATTAGTTATCCAGTTAAAAACACTATTCCCTTTTTTTATCTCTTGAAAAACTAATTTGTGGTTAATTTAGATTGTATAATAAAATCTCTCATGTGTAAAGACTGGAAACAAATAATTTTCGACGGTTATTACATACGAAAATGTAACATCACCATTTGCTGCTTAGGCCAAATGCTACTTCATTAATAAATATCACCATTTGCTGCCTGGACCAAATGCTGCTTAGGCCATCCATATATTTCTCAAATATATACACGCAGCCTAACATTTTGAATCTTGATCATTGATGTCAACTACATCAGTTTATTCTGGCTTAAATTTGATCAACCGGTTTTTTAGGAAATGGTGGATGTAGCCTATCAGGTTCGGTTAAGCCCGTGAAAATAAGCGGCCCAGTTCTGATTTTGTAAGGCCTTAAAAGATTAAAAAGCCTTTTAAAGCCAGGACTCTTTTTTTGTGTGCGCCATTTGTAACTCCATTTATCGCTGTAATACAATAAGAAGTTTCGTCGGGAAGTCGCTCCCTTTGTGATGTCTCAGAGTCTCTAACCATTTGAACAAACTCCCGATCTTAAGCTTCTTGGAGATGCTCGCTGGTTCCTTCCTTGTTTCTGTACTGCTGAGCAATGATCCTTGTCAGTACGTTTCTTTTGTTATTTGAAAACAATCTGAAATAGGTTGTGATAATTATTTAAGCTACCATAATTGAGGTCATTTATCTTGATGCATTTTTTTCTTCTTATCGAATTGGTGGATCAGTTATAATAGTTAATAGTAGATAAAGTTGCTAAAACAGTGTATTCAGGTCAATGATTATGGAAATGCGTCTGCTGCTACTTACGACTTTTGATGATTATTTATTGTCATTTTTGTGTAAAATCTAAATTCTACATGATGGAGAGTGGGACGTTTATTGACAACTTTTATCTATCTATGACCATGTGAGGTTCAATTTCTCCCTCTAGACAGAAAGTGAACACAAAGATGATTCCAGGAAAAAGAGAAAGAATCAGACTGATTTAGAAAACCAAAAGACAATGTTTGATGTTTTTTACACTAGTTAAGAAAGCAAACCACACCAAGAATTGCAGCAAAAGTCGTTTCAAGCAATGGAGAAAGAACCGCAGAATGGTAGAGTGGTCCGGGCTTATTTAATTGGCTTATCTTTGCTTCCTTGTTCATTGTTTTTCAATTTTCTCTGTTAACGTCCCCAATTGCTTATCAATAACCAAATTAAATGCCTAAGCTTGTAGCAGAGTACACATTGCTGCGAGAATCTCCGACTCATGACGCATGACCGTTAAATCCGTATAACATTACTTGTATTTAAAGCTAACGTAAGTAAATATGATGCTAAACAAACATACTTCTCTTAAAGAAATTGAGCAAAGAAAAGGTTTGTGTGGGGATATTCACTTAGGAAAAGAAGTTTAAAGTTGCAGGTATAAGAAACAGAGAATGTATAAGAGTGATTGGAGATAACTAGTTCAGTAAAACAAAATTAATCAAAATATGGATCTTCTTTATACAGGACATCAATCATAAACCTCTTTAAACAAGAATTCAGTAATCAACCATAAAACAAAGCGAAGAGTTCTAGTTTGAGCATCTTGTAGTTGTAGAACACGAGTCCAAGATGTTTGCAATGCTGCTTCCGTGAGACCTAAGCAAAAAGTGGCGAAAAGGCATCAGCTTCTGAACCAAATCCCAAAATAGATCCATCCTTTCCATCTTCTTCGTGACTTTCAGTGCCTTGATCACCACGAAATTCCCAAACTCATTCCTCGCCAGCCTCATCAACCTGTCTCCGTCGCACTCTAAAAGCTCCACGACCACCACAACCATCGACTCATTCGACTCCAGAAGCTTCTCCACGATGTAACTTCCATACCTCTTAAACGACAGATCAACGCAGTGTCCACGGAGACTAACCCCTACGTTATGCGTGCTACGCAAGTCACACAGTTTAAGCACGTGTTGGACCACGAAGTTCCCTGAAGGATCGTTGCTTAGGCAGAGAGCGTCCCGTGCAACTACGTCTAGTAGAAGATTTCTGTAGAACGGATCATCCGCGTCGGTTATGACGTCGTTGAGCGCAATGCAGCCGTATTGATCACGTGCTATGTCGTGTGCACGGTGGAGAAGGTTCTCGTACATAGCAAATTTCTTCTCCTGGTCGAAAACGACCATAGCTCGTGTCGCCACGTAGGATGCGTACTTGTCGGTAATTATATCGAAGAAGCAGCACATGATAACGGGGTAAAAGAACGCGTCCAGATCATCTGATATCCCGAGGAGCTTCTGCACGCGTCTCGACCCATACTTGTTTCTGACGACCTCCATGAAGTAATCGGGGTCTGACGTTAGCAATAACACCATCATCTGAAGCTGCACTCGGTCTAACTTTGAGATGACCGTCTCTTTAAACTGCGCAACACCTTCGCTGCTAGTCATCAGGTTTAACAGCGGGCTTTGACGCGTTTCTGGTTCTTCGGGGGGGAGTTGGGTGTAACCCGGAGGAGGAATGGAACTGGAGATTCCTCTTGGGAAACCGATATGTTCTAAAGCATTGGGCGAACCTGGTCCGGCGGGGGCGAGTTGGGTGTAACCCGGAGGAGGAATGGAACCGGAGATTTCTCTTGGGACACGGATATGTTCCAAAGCATTGGAGATGGTCGACATCGAAAAGGTGTTAATATCGGCGGGTGACATTGTTTGTATACAGATAATAGAACGTTATTGATCTGTGTGATTTTGGACTAATGTTTTTGAATGATTATTGGATCCGTGGAGGTGTATATTTATACTGGTAAGATCATCTGCTTATTCAGAAAATAGGAAATTTTAAAAAAGGAAAAGTTTTCTGGAGTTTCCTTTTTTCCTCACTTAACTATGATAATTTAGCCGTTAAATTATTTGTTTTTCATAAAAAAAAAAGTCCCGGTCCTCTCGGAAAAAGGAAAAAGAAAAGTAAAAAAGTTGCAAAGACCGACCCTAATTTATTAAAATAGCACAAATCGTCCGACTCTATTTCCTACGTAACTAAAAGGACACTTTCGCAATTGGGCAATAATTAAAGGCCTGATACAGTCTCTAGAACTAAAACGTAGTCGTTTCATCAAATTAAAGCAACTCGCAACGATCCAGCGTGAAAGATTCGGTTTAATTGCATACCGAGATTTAGCTCTTTAACCTCTCAGGCTCCCAGCTTTTGATTTGTCCACGTCACCAATCCGGAGATGTGCAAAACCCACAACACCCACGTCGGGTCCCATATTCCACGTGGGCTAACCATGCCACGTCATCAACCCCCTCGAAATAATATCTTCTGACTTTACCCACTTGCGCCCGGAGTCTCTCTCTCTCTCAAGTCTCAATCTTTTGATCTTCTATACAGATTTTTGCAGCCTCAATTTACTCAAACAGAACAGTCAACAACTTTCCTCTATATCTATCTTTTCAGTATTCTAATTATAGTAAAAGGAATATTATTAGATACGATTCAGACCTATTGGATGATTATGTGATTAAAATGCTAAGCAAACCGGATTAAGCACTGAGACCAAAAAGTCTGCTCTTTCTCGTGATATTAAAGTCAGCTATGGTGAGAGATTCTGGTGGTGGTCGTGTTCTTCATCTATGGATAAGCTTTAAAGCCACAAAGGTTTAATCTTTTTGTTCTGTTTTGTCTGTTTTACAATCTGGTGGTGTTTCAGTTTTGAGCTTAGTTTCATTTCGTATCATAGCTTATAGTTTGATTTTCTATCTGGGTTCTGAGGAATCTGTAGGAACTTGAGATACTAGGAAATCCAAGATCTGAGTTAGAAGAGATTGTTCAGTGTTTATGGGAAAAAAGAATTGAACTTTTTGTTAGATTTCTTTGATAAGTGATTGTGTTACTATTTGAAGTTTAGTTTTGAATGACTTTTACTTTGGAAGATGTTTGATGATTTTTCTTACGGAATGCTGTTTTTCTTATTGGGTTGAGGTTTTGGTGAAGGGATCAAAATAAGTTTGGCTAAAGACGAGATGTGCAAGTGTTATGTCAGAGTAGAGGGAAAGTTTCTGCAGAACCTCAGATGTTATTTGATGCTTCTTCTATTCTATTTTGTTCACGGAGGCTGGTCTTGACACTTTCAAGAGAAGTTCACTATTATTAAAATGTGTTTCAATAACAACGATATGGCAAACGAAGTGGAAACCGAAAGGCAAGCGTTTGGTTCATCTGAAGAAGCTGAATCTCGAGATGAAGATACCGCTGGAAATGCCAACAATTTGTTACAGATTTCTCAACAACAGCAACAACAACAACCGCTAGCTCCTGCTGTTAATTGGGAGAGATATCTCCCGGTGAGATCGCTTAAGGTTCTTCTGGTGGAGAGTGATGACTCAACACGCCATATTGTTACTGCTCTTTTGAAAAATTGCAGCTATGAAGGTATTTTCTTATTGAACTGAATCATCCTTTTTTTACCTTAATCATATTGTTGCTTTTGACAAACTGTTGTTGTAAATATGGAAACTTCTTGTCAGTTACTGCTGTTCCGGATATCCTGGAAGCCTGGAGAGTCCTAGAAGACGAGAACAGTTGCATCGATCTTGTCTTATCGGAGGTTGTTATGCCTGTGGACTCCGGAACCGGTCTGTTGTGCAAGATTATGAGCCATAAGACACTTAAGAACATCCCCGTCATAAGTACTTACTTAAATCCCCATTATAATGGCCTCATCTAGTTTCCGTATATGTGATGCTCATTTTCGTGTAACACGTTTTGTAGTGATGTCATCTCATGATTCTATGCTTCTGGTCTTCAAGTGTTTGTCGAATGGTGCTGTTGATTTTCTCGTGAAACCCATTAGAAAGAACGAGCTAAAGAATCTTTGGCAGCATGTCTGGAGAAAATGCCACAGCGTACGATTTCTGCTTTGATTACATGTTTCTACAAAAGTTACTCAGTGTTTTTTCTTTCACTTATGCGTTTCTTGATATACTAGTCTAGCGGTAGCGGGAGTGAGAGTGGGATACAGAACAAGAAGTCAGTGAAAACTGAAAGCACTGAAGGGTCAGAAGACGATGCCAGCATGAGTGATGAAGATCACGGGAATGAAAACGGAAGTAATGGTCTGAGCAACGGAGATGGTGGGAGTGATAACGGGAGTGGAACTCAGGTAATTTTTTTCTATGACGATATATTTATAACAATATCTGAGGAAATCTCTTTATGATATTTTTATTGGTTTTGCATTATAAAATAGAGTTCTTGGACCAAAAGAGCCAGTGATATTAACAGCACCTCGCCTTCATATCAATTACCTGATGCACGCAACATCAACCCGAAAACCTATGGAAATGAATGGGAACGTGTTAATAAACTGAAAGAGGTTGAAGATGAGAATGGACAAATAGGTGAGACACAAACTCACTAGTCAACCCTGTAGAACCATTTTTAAGATTCTCTCTGCTTTACTCTCATTCAAAATGACTTTGGACGATGTTGCAATAGGCTCGAGATCGCAGGGAGGACAGTCTGTGAGCAAGAAAGCTGAAGAACCAGGAAATCTGGAAAGGGATGCGAAGTATTCTGTTCAAGCTTTGGAGAGAAACAATGATGACATGCTGAATCGCTCTTCTGGTAATTCACAAGTACAGAGCAAAACACCTTCACCTAACCAGGAAGATTTGCAATCACTCGAGCTAACTCTGACAAAACCAAGAGAGGTTGGAGATCAGAGACTTGGTGATCGAAGTGTTTTGAGGCATTCAAATCAGTCTGCATTCTCAAAGTAAGTTCTTGACCTCAACTGCGAAAGAAATGTCGAACCTGTGAGTGACTCGGAGCTGTTTTTTTCTTGTGTGACATGCAGATACAATAACGGTGCTACTTCTGCTAATAAGGTATATTGTCTGTGATGCTTTTAGTGTTGTCTTTGAAATGTATACCGGTTTCATCAAAAGCTTTTGATTTTTTCTGAGTAGGCTCCAGAAGAAAACGTGGGAAGTTGTTCTCCTCATGACAGTTCCGTTGCCAAAATAATTGGTTCCAGTTCGAGTAGTGACAATCCTTCGAATCAGCAGTCTAGTGGAAGCGAGCGAGTTGCACGAAGAGAAGCTGCTTTGATGAAGTTTCGCCTTAAACGTAAAGAGCGATGTTTTGAGAAGAAGGTATCTCTAAACAAGCTTAAGCTCTCATTTCGTGGGGGCACAAAAGTTATCGCATGTTTTTGTTTGTTGTGTTCTGTTTTAGGTAAGGTACCATAGCAGGAAGAAACTAGCTGAACAACGGCCTCGCGTCAAAGGTCAATTCATTCGCAAGTAAGATTCCTCCTTCCCCAAAGTCTCTTTTTAATTAAAATCTTTCCTTATAGAGTAATGTACTCACAAGAAGTCGTTTGCCTTTAGCAGGGATAATTCTAATTCAGGAAATGAGTGTCCGAGTAGTGACGACAGTTGAAAGAACAAAAGAATCTTTCCCAAAGTGGCATTGTATCTGTAACAGAGTCTCTTCAATGGCTTTTTTGGATTCTTTGGTTATGTTTTTTATACATTGTTTCTTTCCATCTTGTTTATTAAAGATTTTTTTTTTTTGGACTAAGTTTACTTAAGATCTATAAAGATTATTTTCATGAGAATAATAAATTAAAGGGCATTCTCATAAATAACACAAGAACTATTTTTTGTGCTATGAGAACTTCATTAAAATAAATAAATAAAAGGTTAATTGCCATGAGAATTTCATTGTGTAATGTGTATTGGTAAGTGGTCTTTTAAATCTTGTGTGTTACACTTGTGTATAATAGAAACTTTATTTTTTCGCCTGATAGTGTAATCCTGAATGTCCCATTAATCGAGGCTGAAAAACAAAATTTCTCATGAATCAAATTTTGTGTATTATTTATTTCTTTTTGATTATTGTTTTTCAAAAAAATGATCCATCCATATAACCGCTCTATTAGAACGCAACGCAAATACGGTCTCATATATAATCCTCCCGCGAGATCTGTTAGAGTTCATCCTGCAACTTCTCTCCTCTCTCGAGTTTTCTTGCAGAGAGTCTCTTTGTTTAACTGCATTCTTTTTCCGGGAAAAGCTTTCTCGGGAAAAAGAAAGAAGAAGAGTCTCAAGAAAGTTTCATCTCCCCTGATCGCTACGATGAATAGAATCTTCTGTTGTCTCAAAGGAAAAAGCTCAAGTAACGACTTCAGTGACTTCGATGAAAACCTATTTGACGGTAACGAGGAACTTAACAATGCATGGCGTACCTATATCGAACAAAGGGATGTTGAACATCCTCCTCAAGGTTCCATTTTGGTTTCATCTTTTTCCCTTGTTTTAATCGTGTTTCTCGTTTTTGAGGCACTCTGTTTCTTAGAGTAGTTGTTTTGAATCACAACAAATCCTGAACTTTATTCGTCGTAGAGTTATTCTTATTTACAACCGGTTAGCTTATCCCGCAAGATATTGATTTAGGGTTCTTCTTGTTCATCGCTGTTATCTTTCGTTCTTTAGCATACTTAAGTTATTTTATTCATTCGCAGCTTTGAGTCCTAGATCTCGCGAGTTATCTCAATATGGAGCAACGATTCCTTGGCGCGATATCTTTTACGGAACCTTAAACCTCCGGAGGGAGTTGTTTCTTGGCCAAGGCAACTTTGGTGAAGTCTATCGCTGCAATTTCCCAAGAATCAATAAGGTTATAAATCACTTCTTTGACCCAAAAGTCTTATCCTTTATGGTTTAAAGATCGAAACCCAGTTGCTAAATTTAACAACTTTGATATTTCTTTCTTTCTATTAATCAGGTAGGAGCTGTAAAGGTTCAACACCTACAGAGCGACGAGGCTTTTTCTGAGTTCGCGGCAGAGATTCAAACGTTGCACGCAGCTAATCACCCAAATGTGATCACTCTTCTCGGAAAATGTCTCGAAGGAGACATCCGTGCTGTCGTCTACGAGTTCATGCCTAGAGGCTCTCTCGAACGCCACATCTATCGTAAAAGAAACAAACTTAACTGTTTCAGTTCTCTTGTTTAACCTTTGCTTGACTAACTTTTCTTTTATTTGTAGGTGACACGAGGGCACCTCAGGGTTTACAACAGGAATATAATGTTTTGAATTGGGACACGAGAATGAAAATCGCAGTGGGTGTAGCTAACGCTCTGATTTATCTACACGAGGAGCTAAAGGTGGTTCACCGAGATGTCAAGCTTGCCAACGTTTTACTTGATGAGGATTTTGTGCCGAAGCTGACTGATTTTGGATTGGCGACTAAAATGGAAGATCAAAAAGGCATTGAGCGGCAGAGCGAAATCCTTTTGATCAAGGGAACTCAAGGATGCATCGCACCGGAAACACAGGGGTGTGGTTTGGTTTCGAGCAAGTCCGATGTCTATAGCTATGGAGTTTTCCTGTTGACCCTTTTCACTGCGAAGAAAGCTTATGACGATGAAAGACCTGAAGGGGAAAAGAAACTCACTGAAAGGGTATGACTCAAAAAGACTTGTTGACTCTAGGGCTTTGTTTTCTATACGTTTCGTGTGCTGAAAGAAATATATGAATTTGGGTTTTACTTTTGGCAGATGAGGAACGTATGGGAAAGGAAAGATTTGATTCGTCAGGCTGTTGATGGTGCGCTGCGCGACAGCTTTTCGGTTGAAGGTTTAGAAAAATTATTTCAGGCTGCCAAGATGTGTATGGGTCCATATGTACCTGAACGGCCTACTATGCGTGCAGTGGTGGCGATGGTTCGTGAAGCTGCAGCTTTTGAGGTCCCATCTCCCTCGGTGAGGACGATATAGGAAGTTTTATCAGGCGCATTTATATAGGCGGCTTTCATTTTGGTTTTCATTTTGGCGACTTTGGTTTTCATTTTGGTTTCCATTTTGGTTTCATTTTGGTTATTTGGTTTTGGATGTGTAACGACTTTGTAACTATTTCTACAATTTGAGACGAGGTCAGGGTGTGAGCTTTTGAAACAATGCCATCTATCAATAGTGTTATCAACTTTTGGGATATTTTGGCTCATTTTTCTGTTATGGAACTTTTTAAATGTATATAGGACGAGAGAGAGAGCGAGAGAGAGCCGAAAAAATAAAACAGAACAGAAAAGTAGTGACGACAGTTGAAAGAACAAAAGAAAGTTTCGCAAAGTAGCATTGTATCAGTCTCTGCAATAGCCTTTTGGATTGGTTATGTTTTTTTATACATTGTTTTTTTAATTCCATCTTGTTTAATAAAGGTCAATAAAGAATAATAATTTAAAGGGAATTCTCATAAATAATACAAGAACTAATTTTCTGCTATTTTAGAGTAGTTCTCTATTTAAAGGACATTCTCATAAATTTTTATCTATTTTCATATAAAATTATATTTCATGTTCTTCTACTCTTCTTTACAAAGTCACACATATATTCATTTTAATAAATTTTAATTAATCTATTAAACCCAAACTACACATTTAGTTTTCCTATTAGTTATTCTATATCTTTCTCTTTTATAAATATTTTTTTTTGAAATTAATCAATTACAAAAAAAAATTTTCACTACAAAAAACATATATTATATCCCTCATTTCATTTACTTATTTTATATTTTACTATGAAAAATAATATTTATTTTGTCCACTAACACAAATATTATTCAATTTTAAATTAGAATTCATATTAAATTTGATCCTATATGAAAGCACAATGCAACATTAATCAAATCATCATTAAATTGAACTCTAATAAAATAAATTCACATAATTTAAAAATGATAATATCAAAATTGAATTCTAGTTAGATTAAATCATCATTAAATTTACTTGAAAATAAGATTTTTGATTAAGTTCTTTACTTCTTTATATTATATTTTGAAAATAATTGATTGATTTTTCTCAAAATACATAAAATATAAACTATGCTGCCATATAATTTTGTTATAAATATCTTACAAAGACCTTTAATGTTATAAAATTGCGAAATGTTTGTGATTTATGTCATAATTAAATAATTATTTTATCATGTGCAGGAGTCGTTTATTTCCTAGTTAGTTAATAAACACTATTAGTCCTCTTTAAAAACTTGTTTTTTCGCCTGATAGTGTAAAAATATTAATTTCATTTCATTGTGTAATGTGTATTGGTAAGTAGTCTTTTAAATCTTGTGTATAATAGTTTCCCATAAATCGAGGCT
>KE154427.1:0-33782 GCA_000411075.1 Sisymbrium irio | reverse complement strand
TTTTTTTTTTTTTTTTTTGAACTTTTGTCATAAAAAAAGTTGCATCCATATAACCGCTCTATTGGAACGCATATACGCTCTCGTATATATATCTCTCTGCGAGATCTGTTAGAGTTCATCCTCCGACTTCTCTCCATCTCTCTCTCTCGAGTTTTCTTGCAGAGAGTCTCTTTGTTTAACTGCATTCTTTTTCCGGGAAAATCTATCTCGGGAAAAAGAAAGAAGAAGAGTCTCAAGAAAGTTTCATCTCCCCTGATCGCTACGATGAAAAGATTCTCCTGTTGTGTCAGAGGAGAAAGCTCAAGTAACAACCGCGGGAACGACGACTTCGATGAACGCCTTTATAGCAATTACGTAAACCTTAACTATGCTTGGCGCAACATGAACGTTCAACCTCCTCAAGGTTCCATTTTCCTTTCAATCGTCTTTCTCGTTTTTGAGGCACTCTGTTTCTTAAGAGTTGTTACTTTGTTTTGAATCATAACTTTGATCGTGAAGATTCCTGCAAACGTAGTCGTAGTAGAGTCGTTCTTGTTTACGAAACAAGTTTGGATCTTGTGAAACTAACCGGTTCGCTTATGCCGCAATATATACTAGATTGACTTAGGGTTCTTCTTGTTCATCGTTGTTATCTTTCGTTCTTTATCGTACTTCATGTTCATTCGCAGCTCTGAGTCCTCGATCTCGCGCGTTATCTCGATATGGACCTACGTTTCAATGGCGCGAAATCTTTTACGGAACCTCAAACCTCCGAAACGAGTTCCTTCTCGGCCAAGGCAACTTCGGTGCAGTCTATCGCTGCGATTTCCCAAGAATCAATAAGGTTATAAATCACTTCTTCTACCCGAAAGTCTTGTCATTTATGGTCTAAAGATCGAAACCCAGTTGCTAAACTTAACAACTTTGATCTTTCTTTCTTTCTATTAATCAGGTAGGAGCTGTAAAGATTCAAAACCTACAGAGCGACGAGGCTTTTGCTGAGTTCACGGCAGAGATTAGAACGTTACACGCAGCTGATCACCCAAATGTGATCAAGCTTCTCGGCAAATGTCTCGAAGGGGAACACCGTGCTATCGTCTACGAATTCATGCCTAGAGGCTCTCTCGAACGCCACATCTATCGTAAAAGAAACAAACTTAACTGATTCTCTGTTTCAGTTCTTAAAAACCTTTGCTTGACTAACTTTTCACTTATTTGTAGCTGAGGCGGAGCCACCTCAGGGTATACAACTGGCATATATGGGTTTGGACTGGCGCAGGAGGTTGGATATCGCAATTGGTGTAGCTGATGCGCTGATTTATCTACACGAGGAGCTAAGGATGGTTCACCGAGATCTAAAACTTGCCAACGTTTTACTTGATAACGATTTTGTTCCGAAGCTGACTGATTTTGGATTGGCGAGTAGAATGTTTGAAGATAGAAACGGCACTGAGTGGCAGAGCGAAATCTCTTTGATCAAGGGAACTCCAGGATGCATCGCACCGGAAACAGAGGACTTTGGTTTTGTTTCGAGCAGGTCCGATGTCTATAGCTATGGAGTTTTCCTGTTGACCCTTTTCACTGGAAAGAAAGCTTATGACAATAGGAAACCTGAAGGGCAAAAGAATCTGACTGAAAGGGTATGACTCAAAAAACTTAACTCTCTAGGGCTTAGTTTTTTATACGTTTCGTGTGCTGAAAGAAATATATGAATCTAGGGTTTATTTTCGGATGTTTTTCTTTCGGCAGATGAGGTACTTATGGGTAAGGGAAGATTATATTCGTCAGGCTGTTGATGTTACGCTGGGCAACTGCTTTCCGGTTGAAGGTTTAGAAAGATTATTTCAAGCTGCCAAGATGTGTATCATTCCACTTGTATTTTCACGGCCAACTATGCGTGCAGTGAAGGCGATGGTTCGCGAAGCTGCAGAATTTCAGGTCCCGGAGATGACGAGGAATTCATTGTAGGAATTTTCATCAGGCGAATATATGTAGACGGCTTTCTTTTTGGTTTTCAGACATATTATATACTTGGATTTTGTAATTGTTTCTACGATTTGAGACGAGATCAGGGTTTGAGACTGTGAGCTTTTGAGACAATGCCATATATAAATAGTGGTTATATATCAACATTTGCGATATTTTGCCTTCATTTTTCTGTTATGAAACTTTATAAAATTGGAGGGAGGCTTAGGGTGAGAGAGAGAGAGAGAGCGCCAAAAATATACAGAGAACGGAAAAGTTCTTATCTTTGGACTTTATTATAAATCCCAAGTCTTTTAATAAAAATATCACTTTGATTCCGCATGCATATATTTTGCAAATTTATAATCATGTTGTGAAAAGTCTGGACTCTTACACCACGAGAAACTTCTTATGCAAGTAAGCTACATTTGACTGGGTTGGAGTACGATACAATAACGGTACTACATTATGCTAATAAAGGTATATTTTCTACAATCCTTGGTGTTGTTCATTTTGCCGGTTTCGTCAGAAGCTTTCATTTTTGCTGAGTAGGCGAAGTTGTGTTTATAAATTATTTATCCACTTTAATTTTTCTCATATGTAATCATAAATTTCCCATTAATCGAGGCTAAAAAATAAATTTCTCATGAATTTAATTTTGTGTGTTATCCATATAACCGCTCTATTAAACGCATATACGCTCTCGTATATATATCCTCTCCCGCAAGATCTGTTAGAGTTCATCCTCCAACTTCTCTCCATCTCTCTCTCTCGAGTTTTCTCGCAGAGAGTCTCTTTGTTTAACTGCATTCTTTTTCCGGGAAAAAGAAAGAAGAAGAGTCTCAAGAAAGTTTTCATCTCCCTGATCGCTACGATGAGAAGATTCCTCTGTTGTGTCAAAGGAGAAAGCTCGAGTAACAACAACCGCAAGAACGACGAGGAGAACGACGAGTTCAGTGACGTCGATTTCGATCGCCTATATGGCGATAACGAGCAACTCAACAGTGAATGGCACAGCTATATCGAACGAAGGGACGCTCGATATCTTCCTCAAGGTTCCATTTTGGTTTCTCTGTTTCTTAAGAGTTGTTTCTTACGTGAACTTTGATTGCCACGTTCCTGCAAACTTAACCCGTAGTAGAGTCGTTCTTGTTTACGAAACAAGTTTGGATCTTGTGAAACTAACCGGTTCGCTTATGCCGCAATATATAGATTGACTTAGGGTTCTTCTTGTTCATCGTTGTTATCTTTCGTTCTTTAGCGTACTTAATAAGTTATTCATTCGCAGCTTTGAGTCCTGAATCTCGCGCGTTAACTCGATATGGACCTACGTTTCAATGGCGCGAAATCTTTTACGGAACCTTAAACTTCCGGAGGGAGTTCTTTCTCGGCAAAGGCAACTATGGTAAAGTCTATCGCTGCGAGTTCCCAAGAATCAATAAGGTTATAAATCACTTTGTTTACCCGAAAGTCTTGTCTTTTATGATCTAAGATTGAAACCCAGTTGCTAAATTCAACAACTTTGATCTTTCTTTGTTTCTATTTAATCAGGTAGGAGCTGCAAAGGTTGAAAAAAGTAGCTTCGAGGGTCATTCTGAGTTCGCGGCAGAGATTAAAGCGTTACACGCAGCTGATCACCCAAATGTGATCAACCTTCTTGGCAAATGTATTGATGGAGAACACCGTGCAATCGTCTACGAGTTCATGCCTAGAGGCTCTCTCGATCGCCACATCCTTGGTAAAAGAAACGTATCCCAAACAAACTTTACTGATATCTCTGTTTCAGTTCTCTTGTTTAACCTTTGCTTGACTATCTTTTCTCTTATTTGTAGCTGGCTCGAAGACACCTAAGGCTAAGGGTTTACAACAGAAATATGCGGTTTTAGATTGGAACAGGAGGTTGGAAATCGCAATTGGTGTAGCTGACGCTCTCATTTATCTACACGAGGAGCTTAAGACGGTTCACCGAGATCTCAAGCTAGCCAACGTTTTACTTGATGAGGATTTTGTGCCGAAGCTGACTGATTTTGGATTGGCAACTAGAATAGCTAAAAATAGAAAAGGCGTTGAGAAGCTTATCCAGATCCGTTCGATCAAGGGAACTCAAGGATGCTTCGCACCGGAAACAGAGGCGTTAGCTGTGGTTTCGACCAAGTCCGATGTCTATAGCTATGGAGTTTTCCTGTTGACCCTTTTCACTGGAAAGAAAGCTTATGACAGTAGGAAACCTGTAGGGGAAAGGAAACTGACTGACAGGGTATGACTCAAAATGCTTATTGACTCTCTAGGGCTTAGTTTTTTCATACGTTTCGTGCGCTCAAAGAAATATATGAATTTGGGTTTTTCTTTTGGCAGATGAAGAAAGTATGGGAAAGGGAAGATCATATTCTTCAGACTGTTGATATTGCGCTGGGAAACAGGTTTTCGGCTCAAGGTTTATACAAATTGTTTCAGGCTGCCAGGCTGTGTATGAATCTAGTTATCTTTGAACGGCCAACTATGCGTGTAGTGAAGGAGATGGTTTGTGAAGCTGCAGCTTTTGAGGTCCCAGTGTCCTCGGTGACGAGGAGGCGTACGATGTAGGAAGTTTTATCAGGCGCATTATATAGGCGGCTTCATTTTGGTTTTCAGAAACATATTATATACTTGGATGTGTAACGGATGATTTTGTAACTATTTCTACAATTTGAGACGAGATCAGGGTGTGAGCTTTTGAGGCAATGCCTCTATAAATATTTGTTATCAACGTTTGCGATATTTTTGCCTTCACTTCTCTGTTTTGAAACTTTCTTAATTAAAATAGGAGAGAGGCTTATCATTGGACTTTGTTTTATATCCGAAGTCTTTTATTAAAAATATCACTTTGATTCCGCATGCGTAAATTAGGTTTTAAATTATCGGATGGATGATTTTGCAACTTTAAGTCATGTTGTGAAAATTAAAAAGTCTGGACTCTTGACCACAAGAAGCTTCTAATGCAAAGAGGTACATTTTCTACGATGCTTGGTGATGTTTCTTTGCCGGTTTCGTCAGAAGCTTTAATTTTTGCTGAGTAGGCTCCGGAAGAAAATGTACGAAGTTGTTCTCCTCATCATAAATTCGCTTTGGATAAAGTTTCGGCTTAATCGAAAAGAGCTATGTTTTGAGAAAAGGGTATCTCTAACATTTCGTGGGGCGAAAGTTATCGCATGTTTTTGTTTGTTGTGTTTAGCTCTGAGGGTGATTCTTAGGGCAATTTTTCAAAAAATTATATTGCTATGGTGTATATTTTCTACAAACAATCATTTACTCATTAAATATGGTAAATATTTTAATAGTCATTGAAAGTATTTTATTATAAACTTCAGTTTTCGCTTGATAATGATCCTGAAATTTCCATGAATCTAATTAATTTGTGTATTACATTGCTAATTTTGTTTTTTTTTCTAATTGATCCATTGAGCTGCTCTGTTAGAAACGCATTTTCTCTTGTATATATATCCTCTCCGAAGAGACTTTAGTGTTCATCATCCCACACACTCCCTCTCTTTAGTTTTCTCACAGAGAGAGTCTCTTTGTTTAACTGCAAGTTTCCCCGGGAAAAAAACTTTCTCGGGAAGAATAAAGAAAAGTCTCAAGAAAGGTTTATCCTTCGTGATCGCAGCCATGAAAAACGTCGTCTGTTGTTTCAGAGGAGCAAGCTCCAGTCGAGTAATGCAAGAACCACAAGAACCATCGGAACCATCAGAACCATCATCGGATCCATCCGAATCAACGGATTCATGGGAAAGTATCAACGCCGGGGACGGCCATTTAGACGAACAACACCCATTTTATAACTACTTCCTCAACTACGCTTGGCTCAACAATATCGAAATACCAGACGATCTTTATCCTCAAAGTTCCGTTCTGATTTCTCGTACCACAAGCACTATGTTTCTTAAGAGTTACTTCGCTCTTACAAGTTTTGAAATCATTTAACTTTTCACCTTTTACATTCCTGCAAGTAATCGTATTAGGGTTGTTCTTGCTTTCGAAACAAGTCTTGATCTTTTGAAATTAACTGATTCACTAATGCCACAAGAGAGTGAAGTCAATCTTGTTTTCTGATTTCTTGTGCCACAAGCACTCTATTTCTCAGAGATACTGTACGCATGCATTAGAGTTACGAAGTTTTCTGATTTTTAGGGTTCTTATCTTTCTTTCTTTAACTTGAAGTAATTCATTTGCAGATTCGAATCCATATAGCCCTCCAACTCGACTTTCTCATTTTACGTTTCAATGGACCGAGATCATCAACGGAACTCAAAACCTCCGGAACACTAACTTTCTCGGTCAAGGCAACTTTGGCGAAGTCTATTTCTGCGATTTCCCAAGATTTGATATGGTGTAGATCACGTTTAACCTAAAGGTATTCTCCTGCAGAAACCCAACAGCTAAATTTAATAAATTTGTTTCGTCTTCCAATTAATTAGGTCGGAGCTGCAAAGATTCAACATTTAGAGAACGAAGAGGCTCATATTGAGTTTGAGGCAGAGATTAGAACGTTACACGAAGCTAATCACCCTAATGTGATCAAACTTCTCGGCCAATGCGTCATCCGCCAGTACCGTGTCACCGTCTACGAGTTCATGCCCCGAGGCTCTCTCGATCACCACCTCTATGGTATAGAAACCAA
This sequence comes from Sisymbrium irio, assembly GCA_000411075.1. NCBI lineage: Eukaryota > Viridiplantae > Streptophyta > Magnoliopsida > Brassicales > Brassicaceae > Sisymbrium > Sisymbrium irio. Next base: position 27,181 of record KE154427.1, on the reverse strand, counting down.
TCCCAATCGAACTTCTTTGAATCATATTCTTGTTGAGCCTTTGCTTGATTAGCCTTTTCTCTTGTTTGTAGCTGAAACAAGACCGGGTGGGGTTCTACAACAGAACTATGAGGTTTTGAGTTGGGACACGAGAATGAAAATCGCAGTGGGTGTAGCTGATGCACTGATTTATCTACACGAGGAGCTAAAGACGATTCACCGAGCTGTCAAAGTTTCGAACGTTTTACTTGATGAGGGTTTTGTGCCGAAGCTGACTGATTTTGGTATGGCTACTAAGATCGTTGAAAACGTACACGGCATGGAGCAGCAGACCGAGATGAATTTGATCAATGGAGCTCCGGGATTCGTCCCTCCGGAAACAGAGTGGCTTGGTGCGGTTTCGAGCAAGTCCGATGTCTATAACTATGGAGTTTTCCTGTTAACGCTTATCACTGGAAGGAAAGATTTTGATATTGAGAGACCTTCTGGGGCAAAAAAACTCACTGTATGGGTATGACTCAAAAATACTTTTTGACTCTAGGGCTTATTTTTCCACGTTTCGTGTGCTGGAAGTAATATGTGAATTTGGGTTTTTTTTGGGATGTTTTGTATTTTGCAGTTAAGAAAAGTATGGATCAGACAAGAGTATACTCCTCTGGTTGTTGATGTTGCGCTGGGTAATAGGTTTTCGGTTAAAGGTTTAATCAGGTTATTTCAGGCTGCCAGGATGTGTATGGACCCACAAGCACTTGCACGGCCTAATATGCGTGTTGTGAAGTCGATGGTTCTTCAAGCTGCAGCTTTTGAGGTCCCAGAGTATCCCCCGGTGATCATGACGAGGCACTCTATATAGGAAGTTTCATCAGGCGATTTTTTGTAGGCGGCTTTCATTTTGGTTTTCATGAAAAACAATTTAAGTTTTGGATGTGTAACAGATGATTTTGCAACTGTTATTACAATTTGAGATGAGATCAGGGTGTGATTTTTGAGACAATGCCATCTGTTAATAGGTGTTAAGCAGCATTTGAGATTTTCATGCCTTAATTTCTCTGTTATGAAAGTTTCTTAAAATAGGAGAGAAGCTGAGAGAGAGAGAGAGAGAAAAAAAAAGAAAAACAAAACAGAAAAGTTCTTTCTTACCTTTGGAATTTCATTAGATCTTAAGTTTTTCAAATCAATCTCGTTGATTTCCGATGCGTAGATTTGGATTCAAATTAACTGGATCCGATCAATAATTCTGCAACTTTACAAGTCATGTCGTGAAAGGTGTTGACTCTTGATCATATGATACCACAAGAGGCTTCTCGCGCAAGTAAGCGTTACCGGTTCTTAGAAACTACGTGTATATCACATCTCTTTGAATGTTTCAATTTTATAATTAGGGTTAACATTACGAATGTTGATGTTATTCTTTATCCAATTTGATGTAGGAATCTTTCTGTTGGTATTGAATCTATTTATCTAATGGAGGAAGCATCAACGTCGACATCAGCACCGGTGGCTGCGAAGCCAACCGTTGTTAGAAAGACAATGGCGAAGCAACTGACCGGAAAGCGGGAAGATTCGCCGCTCCATTTGGCTGTAAGACGCGGAGATTTCTCAGCGGTGAAGAAGATTCTGAGGGAGCATATGGAATCAGAGGAGGAACTAAGAGAGGTGTTGCAGAAACAGAACCAATGCGGTGAGACAGCGCTTTATGTGGCGGCAGAGTATGGCGACGCCGAGGTGGTTGCTGAGCTCATCAAGTACTACGATTTAGCTGATGCGGAGACCAAAGCTAGAAATGGTTTCGATCCTTTCCACATTGCTGCTAAACAAGGCGAATTGGGTATGAAATTTTGTCGGATTTCTATCCAAATTATGAAATTTTATGATTTCTTGATCTCAAGAAAAGTCACCTAAAATATTTTGAGCTTTGTTTGATCTTAATAACTGGAAAGAAACCATTACATTAAAATAGGAACAAAGTTTACAGATGATGAAATGTCTTTTTTTTTTTGACAAAACACATAAAATGTTCAGTCTTTGTTTGGTTTAATAACAGATTCACTTGATGGAATGTTGAAATCATTTTACGTTTATAGATGTTTTGAGAATACTGATGGAGGAACATCCGGAGCTAGCAATGACGGTGGACTTGTCAAACACGACGGCTCTACACACAGCGGCGGCTCAGGGACACGTGGAGGTCGTAGAGTATTTACTAGAAGCCGCAGGGAGTAGCTTAGCCGCGATCGCAAAGAGCAACGGCAAGACCGCATTGCACTCGGCGGCTAGGAACGGTCACGCAGAAGTGGTGAAAGCGATAGTAGCGGTTGAGCCTGACACAGCAACAAGGACTGATAAAAAGGGTCAGACGCCACTTCACATGGCGGTGAAAGGACAAAGCCTTGATGTGGTGGTTGAGCTAATGAAGGGGCATCGATCTTCGTTGAATATGGTTGATTCTAAAGGGAACAGTGCGTTACATGTTGCTACTAGGAAAGGTCGCAGTAAAGTACGTACGTTCTTTCGAGTGTTACTTTTAGCTAACATGTTAACTTTGTGTTAAAATTTGAATAATATATCATATATTGAGATTCCAATGTGGTTGCAGATTGTGGAGTTGCTTCTAGAGAACAACGAGACAAGTACTAAAGCGATAAACAGAGCAGGAGAAACGCCGCTCGACACGGCCGAGAAAATGGGCCACCCTGAGCTCGCCGCAGTTCTCAAAACCCGCGGCGTACCCTCAGCTAAAGCCATCAACAACCCTGGTCGACCAAACCCGGCGCGTGAGCTCAAACAAACGGTGAGCGACATCAAACATGAGGTTCACCACCAGCTTGAACACGCTCGAGAGACGAGGAAACGCGTTCAAGGAATCGCCAAACGCATAAACAAAATGCACGTCGAAGGCCTTGACAATGCGATCAACTCCACTACAGTCGTCGCCGTTCTAATCGCCACAGTCGCTTTTGCCGCTATTTTCACCGTACCGGGACAGTACGCCGACGAGTTGAGTTCCCTCTCTCCGGGACAGTCTCTTGGAGAGGCTAACATCGCGGATAGACCAGCGTTTGCGATTTTCTTTATATTCGATTCCATCGCTCTTTTTATATCTTTAGCGGTTGTGGTGGTTCAAACTTCGGTGGTTGCGATTGAGCACAAGGCGAAGAAGAATATGATGGCTGTGATAAACAAACTGATGTGGCTTGCATGCGTTTTGATATCGGTAGCATTTTTGGCGTTAGCGTTTGTGGTTGTTGGTGAGGAAGAGCGGTGGCTAGCGGTTGGAGTGACAGTGTTTGGTGCGACGATAATGCTCACGACGCTTGGGACGATGTGTTATTGGGTCATTAGGCATCGGATTGAGGCTTCGAACGTAAGAAGCGCAAGGAGAGAGTCGATGGCAAGATCTAGACAATCAGGGTTGTTGGATTTTTCTGGGATGTTAACAAAGAGAATGTATGCTATTTAGGGATTTAGGGACAAAGAGTATGTGTTAATTTCGATCTTGAAAGCGTGTGGAAGAAGTAACTGAAGTTACCTCGTGAAATTTTTGTTTTTGTTCTTTCCGTTTATGGTTTTGACTTTCGAGACTATCATTGTTGGGTTTTTAATTGAATGAGTATAATCTTCTTTCTCTAATCAATAAACATGCATCTGATTCTGATGCAGCGTCTTAACTAAATATTTTTGAACCTTTAAATTAAAGTCAAATATTTCTGTAAAAACGTGCAAAAATCTGTTATAAACTAGTAGTAGTTGATAAGTGAATGGCGTTAACAATTTTTTTAGCTAGTGACGCCGTGTCATACTAATGTTTTATTATTTTATTATGTAATACATATACCATACGTTGATCATGGAGAATTAATAACTTTTGTATCATCATCATCATTTTTGTAATCATAGACCAGCCTGAATATATAAAAAGAGAATCTAGAATTACTTACTCCAATCTAATTTTTACTAGCAACATCTAGCTTGAAAATTAAGTTTGAACCGGTGTAATAAAAAGGTATAGCAAAAATGAAGGAATGAAGGAATTAATCGTACCTATAAATAAAAATCAGAGTTGCTTAGAAGCTGGTTGACGACTATAACAGACCAGACCAACTTGTCGTCCCATCCTGTAAAAAGAAAAAATGAATGATCATCAATAAATTGTTGTGTATCTCTGCACTCAAAACTCCAAAGTATAAATCAGCAATTTGCTATAACTATACTATTCCTAAACTCATATTGGTCAATGGTACATTATCATATACATAAAAAAATAGTTATCTTCTTAGCATTTCCTTTTCTTAACCAGAAATAAAAATCAATTCATTACTCTATTGTGCAATAAAAAGCATTCTTTACTACTACTATATGTTTAAACCACAAAAAGACAATAACTGCACACCAATAGACATCATGCAACATATTTTAAGTTTTGAAACCATAAAGAGAACCACGGAAATAAACATTTATGAATTACATTTTTATAAATGAGAAATGATGTCAACATCAGAGATGAATCATAACGACATTATATCGACATTATATTGTCATATCCTGATTCCTAAAACCAAGAAACAGAACAAGTCCATATCCCACTTTTTGTCCTCTTCCATGGAGTCTCCTCCTCTTCCTCTCCTTCCTCAATGGTCTGATCTTCCTTTAGACCTTCTTGAGTCTATCTCTAATCGCGTTAACGAAGACTCATCAGACACAGTTGGCATCCTCTGTCTCCGCTCCGTATGCGCCACGTGGCGTTTCTTTATTCCTCCCTCCAATAAAAACAATAATCATTTGTCTAAATTTCCAACTCTTCTCCCTTTCTGGTCATCTTCTTCTTCTTCGTCCACTGGTTTCTTCGTTCTGAAACAGTGCAATGTTTACAAACTCGAAGCTCCACTTAAGGCATTGCATCCCACAAGGTGGTTGGTGAAGCTTCAGGAGACAAATCAAGGGAAAATGCGAGTCTTGGATCTCTTCTCAAACGACAGAATCTGTTTCTTACCAGAGAACTTCCCGGAAAGAATCGATTTGCAGGAATCTCATGTGAGGTTGGTTCGTAGAGCTTACCGTGTGGAGTACGAAAACAATGGTGGTGGTGAGATGTCTCCTTTCTGGTCACTGAGTTCAGACAAAGTGGTGGTTCTGTCTTCGGGGGAACGCTCTGCGGTAATGGCAATTCACAGTGGAGGGAAACTAGGGTTCTTGAAACGTGGAAACGAAGAAAGATGGAGAATACTGGATGATTCTTGGAATGTGATTTACGAGGACATCATGGCGTACGGAGAGCACTGCATCGTCGTGGACGATAAGGGCAAAACCGTAGTTTACGATGTGGATTTCAAGGTTTCGGATTTAGCTGAAGGTTTAGGCGGAGGAGGAGGTCATAAGAAGCATCTGGTGGAATATTCCGGAGGAGAAGTGTTGCTCGTGGACAAGTACGTGAGACACGTTTGGTGCAAATCGGAGTTTTCGAAATCTGCGGTGGAGTTTAGAGTGTATAAGCTGAATAGAGGGGAGAAGAAATGGGAAGAGGTGAGAGAATTGGGAGATGTGGCTCTTTTTATAGGGGAAGACTGTTCTTTCTCCGTTCAGATTCCTGCCGGAGATTCGGCCGGAGGTTGTATATTCTATAGAGATTATAGGAATGGAGGGAGAAGCAGAGGGATTTGCAGTAACGGTGATGGCGTCTTTAATGTTGATTTACCAGACGCGGGAAAATCTTGGGTTTCCTACTAAGCCCAAACGTTTAGGGCCCATAACATGATTTGGGTCTCCAATTTTAATTTCAGTATAACTATTGTGGAAGCTGTTTAATTAGCATGCAAATTTTAGGTAATGTTTGGGTTACAAACTTACAACTTCCAGGATTTACATTTACCCAAACTAAGTTACACGTAATGTTATATGTCGTTAGGTGATTTCTTTTAATAGATTGCAACTGAAATAAATGAGAAAATTGTGTACTATGTTTAACATCCATGAACAAATGGAATACATAATTAATGTACGTATATCAGTTTTTCTGCTTGTGTCAAATACGTGTTCATGATTACAACATATCTAACGACGTTACATTTGCCATGAGAGAGAGGTAACCAAAGTTTTCAGTTGGAGAAATAAATTCTTGTGTTTGAAGAGAATCTTGTTATCTCATAAAAGTCTATTACGACGATAGAAGTTAATGCTTTGGGCCACTATTGCCTTCCCAAAACATCTTTTCTTCTTCTTTTGGTATGTCATTTCAAAAAATTTTAGAAATAAATATCAAAAATTGAAATTATAGTCGGTGGTCGAATACGTTTGAGCCTGCAATATCGAATATAACATTTTTAGCACAAACTTACGCAGACAAAGGACACAGTTTTTAGCTGATTGACAGGATCCAAGAGGTAAAATCCAAGTGAGCGTAAATGTTTTTGATCAAAAGCATAATAATTCTTCTGATATGTGAAACAAGAGAATCTAAAAACTTTCGTCCATCCGCTTTTTAAGTCCGCTTGTCCCCCGGTCAGATGGGGTTAGACCGGGCTGATCCGATCAATAAACTATTAAACCGGAATGACTAATAATTATGTTTTGGAATTATCTAAAACCAAAGAAATGTCCAATGAGAAACCAAAGAATTATCTATATGAATTCAAATGTACAAGTTTTCGTAAAACTCTTATGTATATATATGTGTGTATGTTGTGAGATAAAGGAGGGAGGCACATGGAGGCAATGATCCATCTATCTGTAAAAGAGACATAAAACAAGTAACTTTGTTTCATCAGGTTTTTTTAATCATTTTTTAATATATTTTGTCTCTCACTCGCCACCACCATTAGCAATTGTATTCTCAGATCCAAAGACCTCTCATTTTCTTGGATTCTGATTCATCTTCGTCTGGGGAAATCCACTCCGTTGTTTACTCTTTTGTTTTTCCCAACAAAAAACAAATTTCCAGACTTTTCTTTGTCTCTTCACAACTTCCTTCTTACTCCAAACTTTCGAGATTTCACTTGGAACACTTTACTAAATTTCCCGCGGAAAATTCTGTTGAAATCCATCATAAAGTTGGCAACTTTTTTCCTCCTTCTTCTCGAGCTTTACTTCTTCAATGGCGTCAAGAGAAGTATCAACGATGATCAAACAAGGGTTCATCGCAGACCCTTCTCTCTCTTTCTCTCCTTCAAGAAGCACATCATCTCCGTCAAAACTCTCCTCCGTCTCCTCTCCTCCTCCACCTTCTCCGCAGCCGCCTCCTCCTCCTCCTCCGCCGACGCTAAACGAGTCCAGTCGCTCCAATCCATCCCTTTTCGACATGATGTCAGAGGAGCACAACCGCGAGCCACGGAAGAAGTCTCACGCCCGCGTTTCTCAGATCCTTACGGAGTTCAAGAACGGCGTCGTTTACGCCCACAGCCTTGGACCCTGCGACGTTAAGCTGACTGTGGTGGGGAAAGACGGTTACAGAGTCACTATGGATGTTCACAGGAAGGTTTTATCAGGGAAGAGCAGGTTTTTCATGGACAAGATGAATTCTAGAAGAGAGAAAGGAGTTTCTCACATGGTTGAGATAAGTGAGTGTGATGATGTTGAGATTTATGTGGAGACTGTTGTTTTGATGTATTGTGATGATCTCAAGAAGAGATTGATTGGTGAAGCTGTCATCAAAATCTTGGCTTTACTCAAGGTATTTATTTATCCAATTCGATCTTTGGTGACTGTCTTTTGCTCTCTTCTTGCTTTGATGTGTGAATCTCTTGTTGTTGGGGGTAGGTTTCTGCAGCTATATCGTTTGATGAAGGAGTAACGTCATGTTTGGAGCATTTGGAAGCTGTTCCTTGGTCTGAAGATGAAGAAGAGTTTGTTGTCTCTTGTCTTGAAGAGCTTCATCTTCCTGATGCTTCAGTCACTTTGATTCTTCAAAGAGTCTCATCTGAACCTTCCACTTCCTCGACGATAACTAGAACTGATGATATCTTCTTGAAACTCCTCAGTGGTGTTCTGCAGGCCAAAGATGATAAAGCGCGGAGAGAGATGAAAGTTTTGATCTTTAAGTTGCTTCGAGAGGAAGCTGATTACGAAGTCTCTAAAGATACTCTCTACGGTCTGTGCCATCGATGTCTCACGTCTCTTGTCCTTTGCTTATCTGAAGTGACCACACAAATGAATGATCCCGGGAAAGACCGTGGTGCACTGATGGGAGAAATCGCTAGAGAAGCTGATAACATGCTGTGGATGGTAGATATATTGATTGAGAAGAAAATGTGCGATGAGTTTGTGAAACTATGGGCAGATCAGAAGGAACTAGCGAATCTTCATTCGAAGATACCGACGATGTATAGACATGAAATAAGCAAGATCACTGCGCAGATATGTGTTGGTATTGGTAGAGGAAGGATCTTGGTGAATCGAGAGACTAGATTTGCGGTTCTGAACACATGGTTAGAGGCTTTGTATGATGATTTTGGGTGGATGAGACGGCTATCCTCGAGATCTCTGGATAGAAAACTGGTGGAGGATGGACTCAGCCAGACCATATTGACCTTGTCTTTGAGGCAACAACAGGTGATTCTGATGAAATGGTTTGATCGGTTTCTGAGCAAAGGCGATGATTGTCCAAATGTTCAACGAGCGTTTGAGGTATGGTGGAGAAGAGCTTTCATTAGACAGGTCTTGGAAGAGCCGGATGCGTCACAGTTGCAGATAACACTCTATGACTAACCCAAAGTAGAATAAGTAAGATTGTGACTGCTGAATGTCAAATGTTTCTTTCTTTTTTTGGTAAACTGTCGCTATTTGCGATTTTGAATGCGACACAGATTCTTAAGGAAAAAGTAAAACTACATGTATGTTGAACCATGAAAACTATTGACATGTAAAGTTGCTGCCATACTGGTTCCAAATTACAGCACTAAAGACCAGGAACAGTGATTCGGGTTCACAAGCCATACAAAGCCAAAACCTGATGCGTCACAGTTGCTGATAACACTCTATGACTAACCCAAAGTAGAATAAGATTGGTAAACCTATCAAATCTTTGTTTATTTTTTTTTGTTGGTGAACTGTTAGTATATGCGCTTTCAGTGCGACACAAAGTCACAAAGATTCAAAAGAAAATGCCTTCAAATTATTTTTTTTGTCAAAACAATGATCAGAACAGAAAGAAGAAAAGAAACTCAGGGTAAACAACCACTTTTTTTCCTTTGTAGACCAAAAAGAATATTCGAAGCCGAGTTTGAATGTAAATTATGCTGCAGAATCCTACATGGGTTTATCAAAACTGGCGAATTATCGCACGGCCTTTGCTTAGCCGTTAGTATGAAAATCGGGTGGTTGAATTAGAACCCCAGAACTGGTTTCATCTGCACTGATCTTCCATTGGTTGTCATCTATATATTCGGCAGCGTGAACTGCTATGAGACTTTCAACAGATGATTGGATCAGCACCATATTTCAGCTTAGGCAGATCATCGGTCCTGTTGATCAAGATTAACCGTAGAGTTAGTTTTACAAAGGAGATTCATATGGCAATGGCAAAGACTTAACTAAAATGGTATGTGGCACCGTAATTTTCCGAAGACTCTGAAAGGATAAATATGTTTAAAGTTTACATAGTCTTCTCAATGAGAGAAGGGATCATGAAACAAGATGAGATGTCACATAAGTCGATCAGAAAACTCGAGTAATGTCATATGCAAAACTCTTAACCTGAACCTTATAAAAAACAGAGAGGAACGAAATCTGACCTTTGGATGACTTTGAGTATTCCGGTCCCGAGTTTCATTGGTATGCCCATAATCACACATTCTGTAACTCCCTCTATGTTATCAACTTTTCCGCTAATTGCTGCACTAAATAAATGATCTCCAGTCCTCTCAAAAGATGCCTGCATCAGCACACTTTTATCCATCTTCTGAATTCCGGTTCTTTGTATCCCGAGAACCTCCCCCTGATCAAGAAATTTAAGTGACACTTGATCGTAAACATGACTGTATTTGGAAAAACGTTATTAATAACAAATTCAAGTATCCTTAGAACTGACCCGGTAAGTCATGACATCAGCCAAAAGCATCATGTGACGAATGTCTATACTCATGCCATGGTTTCCCATAACTGACCCAATTTCATCAATAATTGTCGTCCTTGCAGCCTCAATTCCCAGTGTTTTGCTCACCTCGACAATATTGTTGCTTGTAGTATTTCTCCCATTGATTCCTGAAGTCCCCATAACTGCCAGGAGGTTTGTTCTGAAACATAGATCAAGCAAAAGATATTTCACAATCTAGGACAATATGATAAGAGAGAGCACACACACTGTCGACATTGTATCCATAGAAGTTCCAGAGATATTTATTCATAAAGGGTTCCAAATTGGTCATGTATTTGTTCATAGACGGGCATCTTTTTCGTTTCAGAATTTTGGTGAAAAGACTGACAATTCATATCAGTGGCTTACCAGAAACAGAAACAAAGACTGCCTAATGGAGTGAATCAACAATTCCTCAAAACAAACCATACCCAAAGGGGTACATGAATTATCTCCTAAGCTAGCATTTACGAAGGAAAAAAGAACAGAGGAAAATCTCATCTCTTGAAGCTCGAGAAAACTTACCCCTCCACAAACAGTTTCAACCTTTTCTCCTTATCCTTTTTATCTGTATCCTCTGCTATAACAACTCGCTCAACTGTTTTGATCCCCTATAATAACAATTCCACAGAAGAATATATGCAGTCAATGAAAGAGAAATCGTAGTAAAATACAGAAATTGGAAAAAGTATATACGCTTATATATGAGAGGGGGGGGTTCAACGGATATCACATTCACTATAATATTTGGCAGCACATTCTTCAGATTGTGTAGAGTGAAATGAGTCCCATTTTTATCTCCCTCAGGAATAATATCCAATCCCGTATCTAAGACCCTGATATTCTGCACAATTCACATTGCAAAGAAACTTAATACCTGTGTGCACCACAATGAATACAGCAATAACATCTAGCGACCTTACCGGATCCTTCAGTTTGATTCTAGGGGTCTTTAGGATGGAATTTTTGACCGACCAGGGGGTTATCGGCAAACATGCCTCCTTGATCATAGGAAGGTCAAGGGTTATTCTCACCGACGCCGATGTTGAAGTCATTAGCACCTCGATACTCTGAGCAACCTGATCCAAAATTCAAGTGGGTTTTGACGACCTGATTCGTAAAAAAAAGTGACAAAAAGCGAGAATTTCTAACAAGAAGGTGCTGGACCAACGAGATACAATAGTTGATATGTAAATCAGAGGAAAGGGAACCTGTCCTAAAGTAGTTTTCTCGATGCGTCCTTTCGCCAATGTTGCACTAGTCTCAGAGGGGTTCTCTAGTTCTGCAGAGATGACGGGTGTGCTTATACTTTTGGCAGCATTTATGATTTCGTTGATTCGTGGAACTCCTTGTGTGATGTCTGAAGCAGAATCAGGAAATCAAAACAAACTACTCATATGTGGTCCTAAGCACTAGTTTTGTAGCAAAATTTTGAAAATAAGCATATTCAACAAGGATACTCATGCTCGCAACTCCAGCAAAGTGAAAAGTTTTCAGAGTCATTTGTGTCCCAGGTTCTCCGATGCTCTGAGCTCCTATTGGTCCAATTGCAGTCCCAGGTTCAATTGTTTTTCCCCGGTATCGAGCTACACAAATTTTTACAAATACCTGCATATATATATATTTATCAGAGGCAATATTACATATTTTGTCCATATTAAACACCACAAGAAAATAGGATAACCTTTTTGAAATTGTATCGCTGAAGATGATCGAAAATGTATCATAATAACACGAAATAACACGAAATAATATATATAATCAAAGACCTCGGCACAAGAAATAGTGAAATGCAAAATGCACGGAGAACCTTTCTAGAGTTACCTCGAGTTGCTTATCAGTCACGCCAGATGCTTTGGAGAAAATCTGGCTCGGGCTTGCAGACCTTACTCCGAGCAAAGAAACAAATTCTCGAAGAGATTTCACAAAGGCGTCAGTGCAAACCCGACTTGTATCATGTCTGACTAATTCCTCTTCTAACTTTTGCGACAATTCTTCTGAAGAAAGATAACTGTGGTGCGATCTAGGAGGACAAGTGGCCTGCAAAATGCAAGTAACAATTGCGATGAAAATCTAAATGAAGAGAAACAGAAACCGATATACAATATAGAAAAATCACCTGAATTTTCAGAAATAATCTATCAAAATTTAAAGGGGCTCCATTCTTTCCTTCCATTAGTGCTGGGTCCATCCCATCATCCCCATAAGTGAACTGAAGTATACATCCGCTGGCATTTCGCACTGTGTTATCATAATGGACTACTAGATCCTCCAAGGCTTTCATCAGTCTACGAGACATGTAACCTGTACTGGCAGTTTTCACCTGCAATAGACAAGCATATTGTTACAGCAAGGTGGAGCTCCATCTTTCAGTGCAGATGTCAAAACACTCTCATCCTTCAAGAAACCATCGTGGCTGTCACTTTCACTGAACAATTTTTCTCCCTATTTTGCAGTGGACCAGGATGAAAAAAAACAATGGATTTAGACATACCGCTGTATCAACTAGACCTTCTCGTCCACCCATAGTGTGAAAGAAAAATTCTGTGGCAGAAAGGCCTTCGTAGAACGAACTTTCAACAAAACCTTTAGCCTGCGATGTCAAGAAGAAATGAGATAAGGGCTCCCAAAGCAGTAACTACGGTCCAAAAGTTATTGTCCACAGGCTCCTATAAAGTGATGGCCTAGAAGCCTACTACAAATTATTCAGTGGCGAGCAAATGGTTCTACTTGTTCAGTACACCTCCAAGGAATGGCTGTTTACTTACTCCAGGTTCTTGGCACATCCTTGGGAAATGGGGAAGACTTCGATCTATAAATCCATCAGGAGCACGGTGACCATTAACTGACTGTTGACCAACACATGTAACCATCTGACTGATATTGATAGGGGATCCCTTGGAACCACACTGTGACATGATCAAGGGACTATTTCTCCAATGTAATCCGTTCATACAGAGCTGTGTATCATAAATACAATGACAAGATGAAGCATTAGTATGTAGGTAGGTAACTAGAATCTGGATTCATAGTCAGTTGGAAAAAGTAGACAAACTATCAAACATATTCCTAGACTGTCCAAACCAGCTCAAAAGGAATCCTAGACTTTTTCAGTCGTAAAGCCATCTAAAAATTATATAACCTAGATTTGAAACAAGTAATAGAACTAGAATGCAAAACATTAATTTGGAGTGCAAATCAGAAATCAAAAGCGTCCATGCCATTAGTCCATACGCGTATCTAAGTAAATCGTATATCACATATGTTCATGCCTAGGTGAAAATAAAAGCTACGTATTCACCTTCGCCGTGTCTTCTCGAATTTTATTAAGAACCGCTGTTATGTTAGCTTCCAATGATTTTACAGAATCTTGACCTTTTTGAGTAAATTCCTTATATTTTTTAGCACACTCCCTATATCCCAAATGGATTGTGTTTTTTTTGGCTTCTTTTAACTCTTCTCCAGGTTGAACGTCATCAATTCCAATGGAAAACCCATGGATTCCAATCCACCGAGCACTGCACAAAACAAAATAAAAAAAGCTACCAATTAGACAAGAAAATTACTAACTTACTCGATTTAACATTGGCAGAAAGCAGAAAAAGGTTACAGAAAACACAGCACACACAAAGCGAGAATGGACAACTGCTGAAATCATTATAGAGATGAAACTAAAACGAATGAAGATTTGAAGTACTGCCGCGAGAGAAAGGAATAATCAGTCAGAAGAGATAAGAGAATTCCATATGCAGAAAAACGGACTCGCCTCAATTTTGCTAGACGATTCATGCAGACTGCAGCAGCATGGGAGTTGTAGTCTCTAAGAAGAATTGAATATAATCCATCCTTGCTTCCATTCCCTATAGGGAAATATCAAGTGTTCAAAATATAGATAAATAAAGTCCAGAATGAACAGCTATCTGATCCATTAAAATCATATTGCATTCCATCTTCAACCTACCTAACGTAGCTTTCCCCAGTTGTCCTGAAATTAGCTCACTATTTCGAAAATAAACCCATCCATCATTTACGCACATCGTTTCATCATATTGTTTTCCTTTCTTGAAGTTCTTCTCTTTCACATTAAGAGTTACGTAGACTCTGACACTTGCATTTGGACGCAGTAAAACACTAAAAACCTGTTTACCAGTCCAAAGCTCTATTGGCTGCATCAAAAATAACATCTGGGTAAGATATTAAATACAAGGAAATAAAATGCTAAAATGGCATTTATTTAACGACATAGATTAAAAAATCAATAACAGTTTGAACTCAACATTAAACTAGCCGCAATAATGTAGAATCTTCATACAAAATCCCGATTGATACAGTAGCTGCAACTGGAGCAGTTTTAAAACACGTTATAACGTTATGTGAAAGTAGAAAGATCATCCCATTGGACTGACATGGATACCCTCCCAAGGTATGTCTATAACTTTGAGCCCCCAGCAAAAGAAAGCTGAGCTGAGATAAGCAAAGATAAGAATTGCAAAGCTAGGAACTCTTATCCCTCATTTTCAGAATCAGTAACGAGGGATAACAAGAAGAAGTATGACAGAAAAAAGTCTCATACCTTAAGAATTGTGGGCGTGGGCAAATCTATGGCATCCATGGCATCTCCCATGTAAGAACATATAAGCGAAAAGGCTGCACGGTCGTAAAATGTGTCCTTTCTCGTTATCAAATAGGAAGATGTCAAAAAATCCTGTGTTGATGCTACTAACAGTTCTCCATTTTTTGGGGTGCATAAATTGTTTTGTACCTGGGATATCAACCAATTAAGAAGCAAATTATCACCCAGAACAGAAAACTGAGCAATAAAAAAAAATCTGTCAAGCCTTACACAGACTAGGAGTCAAAAGCTCATATACGCAAACACATCATAGATGGACATATTTCCTCATTATATTCTGTCATCACTTCTGTTCATATACCCTAGTGCAAAGATTTTTCTAGCATTATATCATTCCCGTAACTTTAGAATCTAGATCTTTTATATTCCTTAGGAAAGCCTAAAGGTTCAGTAGAAAATCAATTGGTGGAATTTGTTATGCAAGATTCCATCTCATCATCATCTGCTACTTATGTATGCATTAATATGGTATATAAAGTGTTACGTGTAGCCAACGCATGATTTACTATCCCAAAGAAATTTGATATGATGCTAAGTAAAAGAGAAAGTACCCCCATCAATGTAATAGCCTCTGTCCGAGCCTCCTCTGTTTGTGGTACGTGCATGTTCATCTCATCACCATCAAAATCAGCATTGTATGGGTTACAAACCGATTCGTTGAATCTCAATGTTCTCCAAGGCATTATTCTTGCCTGCGGAACAGCAAATGCAAAAATTAGGATTACTCTGAGGGTAAGAGAAAAGTATGGCTAAGAATTCTAAATCAGTACTGACCCTGTGACACATGATAGACATCCGATGCAGACTCGGTTGTCTGTTGAAAAGAACAGCATCCCCTTCTTCCAAATGGCGATCAACTATGCATCCAATGGTCAGTTCATCAGCAATACGCTTGCGATAATCACCCACCAAAGTCCTGAAGTAAAATGTGTAAATGTCCTCCCATATGATCGATAAACACACAAACACATGCAAATAACCTATAAGGACTGCAATCCTACTGGTGGTATCAGGTATCTACTTCAGTTCAGCAACAGTGTTTACCTAATTCCTTAAAACAACTATCAGTGGTTTGATTTGGCTTCATCGAGTGCAGAAAAGTTGTTAATTGCTACCTATATAGTTTACATGTTTGTGTGTGCGTCATTACCGTCCAACAAACCTACGAGTCGATACAATTTACAATTTCATATAATTTTTACTGAAACTGAAGATTATTTTGACTGTGTAAACTAGCTACCATGATGTATTAACTCATCAAGATCAGTTTTCTCCCCTCAAAAAGACATTCATCATTCATCAATCATGAAGTAACGAAGGTAAGCACACAGTAGTACCTTAAAGTACCATCTAGATATCTAACACTTCTGGCACCAGGGTATTTATTAGGGCCATTACGGACGCATTGCCTCAACTTCTCAATATTATGACGGGAAACACACTCAGGAAAAGTTAAGATCCGAGCCATAAGGATAGGAATTCCTACCTGAAAAGTTTAGTTACCTTTGCGATAAGTTACACTGATAATATAATCACAAAACGACAACAAATTAGACACCTTTTGTGATAAGTTACCTCTGTAATTTTCAAATTGGGATCAGGTGAGATAACAGTTCTACCAGTGAACTCGACACGCTTCCCCGACAAGTTCGAACGGAAACGTCCCTGTTTTCCTTTGAGACGCTGAAGCATTCCACTCAGTGGCTTGCTGTTTGGCTGGTTAAGAACACCTCGGACTTCACTATTAATGTATTGAGCAACCTCGCTTTGAACTGTATCCCACACTTGCTAAAAAGAAATCCTCAACAAATTAGAAAAAGAAAATTAAGAGAACCAGAATAGTAATTAAAGAAAATCTGAGTAAATAATACTCTAATAAATCATTTTGAAGTACAGAATGGAGAAACATATCAGTGGACGAAATGATGCAGTAGAAATTTCTCGTACCATGTTTTTGGGCGATGTGGTAGGTTGATTTAAAATTTTATGGAGAGAAGCATTATCTTGAATGATTTTCTTTAATCGCTCTGTTATGTCGTTTTCATTGCTGCAGCAAGAATTCACATTCTTTAAAGAAAAATCAACAATAGAATATATATATTGTTCACATGAGAATGATAAACAAAACAATAGCTAACCTTTGTGTACCACCAATCATAACAGAGGGTCGGATTGATAAAGGTGGCACAAGCATGCACGTTATGATAAGATTCTCAGGACGATGGGCAATATAAAGAAGTTCACAGTCCTGTTATGATTTCAGTAAGAAAGAAAAAATCGAATCAACATGACTTAATTATTTATAGAGAAGAGACTCGTCTAATTGCATGAAACTATGCAGAAAAATATGTGCATAGTAGATTCAAACTCAAACGTACCTTGTCACTCATTCCTTTAAAAAGTCCAAGCACCACGTTAGGATCAAGAACATAGGTCAGAGGATTTATTGTTCCAGTAGACTCCTTTGTGTGGGATATAGCAGATTTGAATTCATCAACCTCTCCACCATGGATTTTTGATCGGTCATGACTGATGCCTATACCCAGCTGCGCTGCAACCTTTTTTACCATGCCTGAAATGATCAATAAATTAACTATCACCACGATATCAAATTGACAGAGTAGGACAAATTAATAACAGGATTTTGGCATCGGATATTAGTGGAAACCCCTAAATTTTCTGTTAGTACTTAAGAAACTTATTTAGAAATTCCACGAACTAAATTTTGCATCTAAGATGAACCACGAGGTATATGGGAAAAGAAAATCAAGATAATGAAGTCATCTAATCTAAATATTTAAGCCAAAAGAAAGATGAACACACCATTCAGGTAGCCACATTTTTTGCATGTTACAATTCTCTGGCCAGCCATCGTACTGCACTTCTTGACAACCGCTTTCGCCAATTCAGTCTTCCTCAATGGCTCCGTTTTTGGATTCCGCATCTTCTTCAAGTGATCTTCATACATCTTCTCATCGATAAGCATGTTGGAACAGCGCTGGCGGAAAATGAAAAAAAGACAATATTTGTGAACTACTGTTGATGCTACATACATCTGAAAATAACCAGCCAGTGTTGTAATGCAAAATACGCATTGTCTGCATTTCCAAAAGCGTTTTCACAAGAAATACGTTTTTATGCTGCATTTTCCTCTACTTTTTCCATTAAACAAAAGCAAAAGATGGTCGACTAACATAAAATAGTACAGAACTGGTAACTCTTCTACCTTACAGATGCACTTCAAAATGTCAAGGATAAAATTGAAGTATCCAACGTTGTAAACTGGGAGGTCGAGCTTCAAATACCCATAGTGTCCTGGACAATCTTGGAAATTGGCACTACATGTTGCGCACTTAGACCTTTTGTTAGGTGGACCCTGTACAATCAAAATGAACAAACCATTACGAAATAATCTTCTTAAAAACAGACAGAAAAAAAAAGTCAATGTTTTAGAATAATATATACTGATGCAATGAACTGCAGGATACAAAACATCATGGTTATACGCATTAGAAGTTAGAACCAAAAGATGAATAAAGTATACAAGTAAGAAAATCGGATACCATTCGAGGATCCAACAAGCCGCCTTCGATGGGTTTGAAACTTGTATCGTAGTACATGTTCTTCCACACCTGAACTTCAGCGGCTTTCATGACTTCAATATCAGAAAGCATGGAAAAGTTTATGCTTTTTCTGCAGATACAGACACTTATGTCAAAATCTCAAATTCAGAAATCACAACACGAATTCATTGGAAAAGTCTATTCATTGTATCAAACCAAGATCATTCATAAGCTCAGGATGATTCAGCAGCGAAGTTGGGATGATTCTAATTTCAAAAGGAGTGATTTTTAATTGAGCAGGAAATTTAAAGGACATACATTTTAAGAGGACCAACATCTTCGACGTACGGATTCTTGGTGAATTCAATCTCCGTCTTCGTCTCCATCTCTCCCAATCAAAGCTGCAAATTAAAACCCAGAACCCGACCAAGTTCGAATCGGCTGTCAGAGAGAGAAACGCCGGAAATAAAAAGAAGAAGAAAGAAAAATCAACTTACGATGAGAAAGACGTGGGTTTTAGGGTTTAAGGAGAGCAGCAGCAGATCGAGTAACAGGCGGGAGATACAGAACGGCTGGAAAAGAAAGTGGAGGTTCGATGGAGAGAGAGAAAACAAAAAAACAAAAAACCCTAGTCGGAGAATCGAACTCTCGACCTCATACCTAAGGAGTTATGAGATTGCCACGGAGGTATATATTGTAAACAACAATTGCGTTACAAGATTTAATATATAACTTAGTTTACGAGTTTTTTTTCACCCTTAAAAAGAAAATGGAAAAAGACAGCGTAAATAATGATTTTCTTCCTTATATTAAAAAAAAAAACATTAATGTTCGACATTTGTCTGAATTCATTCGCTTAGTTATTACCCTAATTTTGGTCCTTCCAGAGCCGCGACGAACTTCGAGCTACTACTTCCGATGAAGACAGTCACCGGAAGAGTTATCAGTGCGGAACCAATCTCCCTCTCTAAGGCGGCTATGATTCTCTCCGTATTCGTTTCTTCTGAGACCGAAGCCTCTCAAGATGTTAGCACCTACCTCCAACGCGCCTCCGCTGCCTTCACCGAATTAAGGAACTTCCACCGAGAGATTAGATCGACGAAGCCTAAATCCGAGGCGAGGCATGACCGAAATCTGACTGAAGAGTTCGAGGAAAGTGGTCGAGCTCAGGGGGTTGATGAGTTGGTGGAAAGTGAAACTGCGACCGGAGAGGAATCAATCCATATTCGAGAACAGGAGGATAAGAAAAAGAAGAAGAAGAAGAGCAAAGTAGAAGATGTGGTTGTTGAGGAGAAGTTGGAAGACGAGGAGAGAAAGAAGAAGAGGAAGAAGGAGAAAGGAGAAAATGTTGCTGACGAGAAGGGGGATGTGAAGTTGGAAGAAGAGCAATGGAGCGAAGAGAGGAAGGAGAGCAAAGATGAAAAGAAGAAGAAGAAGAAGAGCAAGAAGAATAAAGATGAAGACTTGATTGAAGACAAGGTGGAACAAGAGCAAAGGAGTGAAGAGACAACGGAGAGGAAGAAGAAAAGGAAGAGTGATGGAGAGATTGGTTCTGAGGAGAGGAAGAGCAAGAAGAAGAGGAGATCGATGGAGATTGAAGGTTAAAGTTGGTTACTTTTGGGATTTTAGCTGAAAGGTTGGAGACAATTTTTGTAGTGGAGTTTGAATGAATTTTTCAAAGTTTTGGGTAAGTGTTAGGCTACAGATGTCCCTTAGTGACACTTGAGAATGAGAAAGATTTTGATTTTGGGAACTCTATGTTATAGTCTTTAATTTATCTGCAATGGAGTTATTGTTGTTTTGGTAGTGTGATATTGCCCTCTTTGACGCTACTCTATTTGGAAGATTCTTGAATACAAAGTTGCAAGTATTGTTTACACTTTGGATCTCGAAGATGAGCGCTTGAAAAAAGAGTTAGCATTTGCTCTATTTTAACGTATTGAAATTGTAGAATAAAGTAGAAACGTTTATCGTTAACTCAATTTTGTTTAGGCACTTGAAAGTCTGATGCTTGAATGCATAGGACGGCGTATTTGCTATGCAGAGAAGTTCTTTGTATCGAAGAAGAAGAACTTTCTAATCCTGTTTAACTAAGCTTGTGCAAGTACAGATGATCCCCAGATTGTCTTGTATGTAAGTCTTACATGCTTTTTGTCTATTACAATGGCTCTTAGGTCTATTTAATGGACTAACAGACCATTTGATTTCACAGACATTATCCAATGTGAAGTTCTTGAGAATGCCAAAGAAAACAAAAGTAGTGTGGAACCAGAGGAAAGCAAAAAATATTGATCAGGAGAAAATAAGACTTAAATTAGGATATCAGCATTTCGGTAAATAATGTTGGTGGGAGGGTTTACAGTCCTAGCGAAGCCATATTCAAACCCGATCAGGCGTGTATCTCCAAGTGTCTGGCCATGAATTGTTGGTTGTTTATGATACAGCTTCTTATTGATAAGTAGGCTACTTTTGAGTGCACCATACTTTGACCTTATTAGTCTTGTAATCCCTGATGTAGGCTGAGGGAGACTAAGGAGCGTACAGCAAGGAAAATCTCAAAAATTGTGGAAATCTGCCCTTCATGTTGTTTCACTGATGTACAACCAGGTCTTTGGTCTTGGCAGGGTTTTACTGAAACCCGTGTCTGCTTTCTCCTGCAGATGTACATGGACCATCTGATTCAGACGATTTTCGTATATCTTCAACAGTTAGTTGTTACAGGGATTGTGATAATAACTATAGAAGGTAAGCCCAACTTCTGCAAATTAGAGTGTGTAAATATATTAACTTAGGATGGCATTACATAACAATAGATCTACACTTACAGAAAACAGAGCTTTGCAACAGTAAATAATTGAACAGAAATTGACCTCATGTCAAATTATTGAACAGGAATTGACCTCATGTCAAACTGATAAATGGCCGGGAAAAAAAACGAAAAAAATGCTTGAAGCTTGGAAGAAAGAAGAGACAAGAAACAAAAAGAAAAAGGACTTGAATCATGAAGCAAGAATTATCAGCATTTGGGCAAGTCTGCAGGAGGAGGAAGAAGCTTCTGATCAGGCTTATCTCCATCAAGGACAAGCCAAGCCATCCTCAGACCCCAACTGGTATGTACTTCCAAGTGACAGTGCATGAACCACACTCCTGTCAAACATTTTGTAAATTTAGTTATATAATCTTCATATGGGATTAGACTAACGTAAAGCTGTGTTTCTTTGGTTTATAATAGTTTCTCTTACCTGGGTTATCTGCAAGGAATCGAATAGCAGCCCAGCCACCAGATGGCACACCGACTGTGTTCCTCTCTATTGGGTCAACAAGGTTGAAGTTCTTGGGATCCTTGTTCGGGTCGAAGTTCCCAAAACCTTGGCCAACCACAAAGAAGTTGAAACCGTGAAGGTGAAGAGGATGGTTTTCTGCTCCAAGAATGCTAGTGTCTTGCATCACCAGCTCTACACTGGTGTTGTAACGTAGCACCATCAAATTTGTCCCGGTGCTAACCATGGTGTTGTTAGGTGGAGTGCCTGTGTAGTTAAAAGGGACAATGGGATTCCATGGGAAATTTGGAGAATACACTCCATGAGATAGCCCAGAATAGTGAGATTGAAGGAGAGCTTTTGTTGGCATTGTGAAGGAGATGTTGCTGATTGATGCAGCAAACATTGTGGTGTTAGTAGGACCCTGGCATGTCTGGTTATTCTTATGATTGCACGGGTTTGTTCCCAGTCCTACTGTGAAGAAGAACTTCCGATCAACCTTCAAAGGCACGTTCGCTGGGAATCTTTTGCTGTTCAGGCTGCGCAGCTTATTGCTGAACTTGGTAGCAAAATTTGTATCGTTTAGAGCAGGAAGTACTGGTGTGAAGAGCTGAAGATTCTTGATAGAGGTCCTCGCATGTTTAGGTTGTTCATATTCTAAGACGCCTGCAACTGAAGTGTTATCAAAAGTTCCTTGACCTGTAGCGTATGGTCTAGCAGTCATGAAGAAAGAGGCACTCGGGTAACTTGGTTTGGCCTTCAGCAGGACGTTTGTGGTCTGGCCAGGAGCGATTAAGATGGTATCTGTCTCAAATGGCTTGACATAGATCGCATCGGCTTCAACAACTGTAACCGTGTGGTTTGCAATGCTGAAAAAGAGCTCGTCATTAAGTGCAGCATTGATTAGCCTGAGAAGGTATGTCTTTCCTGGCTTCACTCTCAGTCTGAATGTATCTGTTTTTACATCATTGGTAAATAACCCGATTATAGATCACGTATTATCAAACCATAATTACTTGTAAGAATCAACAGTTACCTTTAGCCGAGCAGTTGTATAACGGACCAGGAAGACCGTTGATGGTGTAAGCATCAGAGACATTAGGACCACCTCCTGTTTGGGTTGCTTGGCGAATGATTGCCTCAGTGTCTGCGTTGCACCACTCCCCTGAAATTTTGAACTGTAAAAGTCAGTAATAATGTTTCTAAATCCTTATCAGGTTCTCATTCTGTTTCTATCACACATCATCCTCACCAAAGATCATGGGAACTTCTTTGTGAGGTTTGGCAAACGGGTAAGGAACACCGCGTTTTGGAAGAATGATAAGGGGACCATAGACTGTTGCTCTTAGCCATGAAATGTGAGCATGGTAAAACAGAGTGCCTCTTTGGCCAACAATGGTATAGTTGTAGACATAGCTTTGTCCTGTCTGAATAGGACATTGGGTTATGTAAGCTGGTCCATCAGCCCAACCCGACCGTAATTGCCTGATCCCATGCCTGAGATTTTCATGGATTAAAGCCAGGTGTTAGTAATCAAACAATTGCTCTTACTAGTGCTAAAAGTGTTTCAAGATTATTACCAATGGATAGAGATATTGTTTGGCACATGGTTAACAACTTTTATCAGAAGCCGGTCACCTTCTCTAGCAATAAGCGTAGGCCCTGAAAACTGCCCGTTTACAGAAACAATGCTCTTCGTGTGGCAAAGACGTGTCACGTTGTGCATTTTGATCTGTGAAAAAACGAAACATCCCATAATCAATTGCAACCCTTCATATACAATCTCAACATTCAGAGTGAACTAATTTTCACATACATCCAGCGTATAATGCCTTGTTATCCCGAATGCAGGATCAGGAAGAAGAAGAACACAAGAGAAAATAGCAAAGGGAAGCCAAAACGCCATTTCTTTTATATCCTTAGGATATTTAAGCGAGCTTGGGTTTCGAGGCGTTGATTATAGCTGGTACGGTTACTGAATACTCAGTCTCTGTTATTATATTTCTATTTTGTTTTGCTGTAGATTGTGGATTCATTGTTTCATCATTTAGTGTATATATAGAAAGAAAAGTTAGGTGCTTGCTTGAGCAGGAGATATTGAAGAAAAAGATTTAGTAGTTGTTTATGTAAAAACAAAAAGATAATTGGTAGAGAAGTTTGTGTAATTGGAGACTCTTGATATCGACTAGTTGTTAGAACATATATGAACAGCTTGTGAATGAGTGGTGTCAAAGATAAGTCAAACTCTTTGACCCTCTTTAATCCCTCAAAAACTTTAGTTTGCTTTTCAAGATTACGGAGTAGATTCTAAATATGAAATGCAAAGTTGCCAGTTTTAGTTTCTCAGCTATGATAGTTCCTCTTCCTCTTCGCTTTGAGTATTTTAAACTTCAAATTTTGACATGAGAAAGTAAGCAACTCGGACCAAATGTGGCAGTCCTTGACTAAGTTTTGTTTAGACCGAACAAAAACAACTCTTGGAATCTTCTTGATCGACCTAAAGTGTATGTGAAACAGAATTCTGTAAATAATTTACAACTCTTGGGAACTTCTAGAAGGTTAACTTCTGTGGGCAGGGTTATGTTTGTACAAAATGGATTTCATCATTTCATAAGCATTTTAAGTGATAAGTACTTCATCTGTTTATTAATTATTTTATTCTATCTTATTTTGCAGGTGTGAACTTTTTAAGAAGATTTATCGATGTGGAGTTAGTCAAAACATTCGTAAGCTAAAATGCGTGGGGAATAAGCAAAGAGAGGGAGATTGTAGCTATCAGAGAAGGTCACAATAAGGGTTAGATATCAAAATCCATGAAGGCTATTGTCAATATATCGTGTATTACAGAAACATTGAGGAAACCTCAAATTAAGGTTCGCAATTTTATTTCCCAAGCAAGTGACCTAACTCCCTTTTAAGTTCGTATCCTCAAAGGCATGCCACTTATACATGCTTCGCTATACAAAAATGATATTTAAATTTTTGTTGGGAATTTTTTTGCAATAATAATGTATATAGGGGATTTGTTTGCTTGTTATGCGTCTTTCATATTTTATAATTTTGATGAAATTTAAAATCAATCTGCAATCAAAATATGATGTAGACAAGATTGCTAACAAGTAGGTATCAATATATCCCCTAACTATCCGAAGTCGGTAATTAAATATATAGTTTTTCTTTAATAACGTTAATTCTAGAAAGGAAAGAAAACAACAAAGAAATGTAAAAATTGCTTAAATGGTTGAATGAAAATCTATCTGACATAATGATGAATCACAAGTTCAAATCATTAGTATGTAGTTCAAACCATTAGTATGTCTTTTAACAATATTTTAGTTGGTAAGTGGTAACTCACAATCAATAGTAGTAAATATAGTTATAGATTTATTTAACTAGGCATGTTTCTGTTCCGTGACACGAGAGCTTTATTTTAATCAAGGTTATTCCAAAAATTATTTGTCCGGGTAATTATCCCCCACATTATTTGAAAACGAAGTTCTGATATCTCTAATCTCTTAACGATTTCAACTGTAGTTCTAAAACAACATACATGACCTTTTACGTATATAGACATCAAACCAATTTCGACGATCTAGCTAGCTAGTTTACATACTAATGCATATGTACCATCAAAATTATCATCTAAATATCGATATTAAGTTGAAACCTAAATTAACCTTTAATTTAGAGAGACATTATGTGAATTGTGCAAATATCAAATCAATACGTTAAATCAGTTGGTGATCTCTCTACAAAGAAGATGATTTTTTTCAGAAACAAGATGAAATTTATTGGACTTTTAAACTCAGACTTGTTGACAAAAAAACAAAACTCAGACTTATATAAGCTACAAAAATATTTGACTGACACTATAGATATATAGATATATGTCAATTAATATTTTTTCACGAAATAAATTAGCATTTAAAAGTGTATACGCGTAAGATATACACATTGAACAAAGGATTTGTACGGTTATATTATTTATTTTTTCACAGATATATTGTAGTTGCACCAACCCTTGATTTCTACTTAAGGCTCCAACAATATATATATACTAAAATGTAAGCTGTAAGCACATATGTATACAGTATACATATATAGTACGTATACTATACGGATATATGTACACTAGTGTGACAGGTACTAGCCAACTTTTACGTGAATATATAAATATGGGAATAATTATAAAATTCTCTAAAACCTTTACGTGTTTCACGTAAAACTGTATGCATGCTTCCATGTGGTAAGTTGATAATAAGTCTAATTAAAAGGAAATGTCAACCACGCGTTCATCGTTATCATTCTAGTCACTGCTGTTGTTTGTATTATTATACTTCCACAATTAAAAATATCAAAAAAGAAATTTAAAAAAATCTATGTCAAGATGTAAGTTATTTTTACATTTAATTTCTAAACAAATTTTAAGTTAATTTAAAACTGCATGGTCAAGTATATTTATAGTTTTATAATTGGATAATTGTTTTAATTTATAAATCCGGTGATATGTTTTAAAAATTATTATTTTGTAATTTTAGTTATACTTATACAGTATGTAGAAATGTTTGTTGTGTATTATATATATGAGAAAACTGTAGTTTCTCTGTCGATAAAAAAAAAACAAAATTGTACTTTGTCATTTCTTTGATTTTGGAAGTATTGCACCTTGTAGGCACCAATAATTAAAAGCAATCAAAAATGTGTGTGCACAATTAGCATTACGCCACACAAACATACCCTCTTTTCTATAAACATAATAATATATGCATAATCAACCTTCTTTTATTAACCTTTGACTCGAGTTGATCAATGATGATGAATTAAGATGTTTTACCTTAAGCGCCAAAGATTAGCCAATCCTGAATAACGTCAAAAAGAAAGGAAAAAGCAGAGTATACACTATGCACCAAAGAAAATATTTTAGGTTACACATTTTGTAATAAGAAAAATGTATTTCCTTAGGATTTTATAATTACTAGTTTCAAATTAATGTCTGTATCACTAGCTCGAGGTGAAACCCTCTTTAATTTAACAAAACAATCATAAGATTCTTCTGAGCATAGAGGAAAATTTTAAAGTAGCACAAGTTTGCATAATTGTTCGCTTATAAATCTTTGGAAAATCGTACAGAATCCATGTTATTCGAAAAATACGTAATATGAATATCTCCATGATTTAGCTATGCGTACCAAACAACCTATTGCTTAACAAGGTGGACTCTCTCATACACTTCGTTCTCATATTACCAACTCTACTCCACTTTCATTGCTTTTTTTTTGCTAACACTTTCATTTTGTTTAAGTATATCAACTATTGTGTTCGAATTCAAATTTCAGTGTAATACTTGAAAAATAATGATGATGTTTGTCGATTTGCCAAAAGTATCACTAAAATTTGGTGATAAACGTGAGAAAATTGGTAGACTTATGCAAATAACTCGCTATATCATCCCTCTCCTCTCAAGTTTAATGATATTCAATTATAATTTTTGTTCTAAAGAAAAAAACATGAGAAAACTACAAATATATAACATATTATAATAGTAAAATTGCATTTTCTAATCACCATCTGTATACAGCACACTTATCTCACTACAAGAAAACTCGTTTTTTGCAACTACGTACACAGTTGCTACCTAGTCGCTAAACCGATATTGGCGACTAATTAGTGACTAAAACGGCTA
>KE154426.1:69361-79648 GCA_000411075.1 Sisymbrium irio | reverse complement strand
GTCTCGTCGTCCTGAATCCGATGGTGGTCTTAGATCCACGACATTCCACACGGTTATAAAGTTATGGCCGAAATACTAAACGATTCCAAAAGAAACAATCTGAAAACGGTTTCTGGAGTTTACCTTCGACGGATTCTGATGATAAAACGGCTGATCTAGAGGATGGCTGAGACAAATCCACGAAATTACTTCTGAACGGATTAATTTCTGCAAATATTCTCTTTTGTTTTAGGTTTTTGGTGAAAAAGAAAAATAAGAGAAAGACTATTAAAATAAGAATTATGGTTTTACTACCTTCACTTATTGGACTTTCCTGGGCCTGCAGGTATGGGTCATTACAGTAACCTTGACGTAGTTAACATACTACATGGGAACAGATTTTGTAGAGTTCCAAAGGGGAAATTTGGCCTTAAGATTTCTGGATATGAATTATGAAGCTTCAGAAATGAGAAAAATACTATACACAACCTGAATTAATGTTTTTGGATTGAATGTGTTTAGTCTTGGTTTAGGTAGCTAGGTTATATGATCTATGTACTTTCTTGAAAAGTATCCTGTTCAAGACAATTCCACGGACATTGTTGATTATATTAGATAGTGGAAAATATGATCTAACTTCGTATTATTAATTATTAAATGAAGTGAGGCAAATATCATTAATACAAATCTCCTTGCGTTGAGATATTAGAAGTTGCAACATATTACAATTAATCATCTGGCTAGTGTGTGTAGGTCTACATTTTAGATGTATAGGTCTAGCGTTTGCTTTCATCTTTCTCACCTCATATCTTATGAACAGGTAATTTAAAGGTCCAGAGCTGCTGGTTGATTTGCAGGACTATGACTGTTCCTTAGACTTGTGGAGTCTCGGGTGCATGTTTACTGGAATGGTGAGCATTTCAATCTTTAAACAGTTTAACTTGGTATTAAAGAGAATTTCGACAGTGCTGATTATTTTACCATTTCTGTAGGATGGTGCAGTGATTTATATCTAATACTCCATTATAGTATTCTGATGCTAAAATGTTTTTATTGCAGATATTCCGCAAGGAGCCGTTCTTTTATGGTCATGACAACTATGATCAATTGGTAAAAAAAAACATAATATTTTATTCGATTCGATGTTTCCCTTACATCAAAGCCATCTCATGCACACAAGACGTCAGTTTTATTCAATCTACGTTATTGCCATCACACGTTGCCATCACACGTTGCCATCACACGTCTCCACGAGACACCCTCATTGATTCATACTATTGAAAATAAACTCTTCCTGATCTCAGACCCAACAGTTGCCGGGCAGTGGTTCCGTTCGGTAGTTAACTCATACGGTGACTCATCGATGGCAAGCCATTGCTCCACACCGAAGTTATGATGCTGGCTTGGAGATCCAAGTTTGGCTATAGTAACGTCCACGTAGATAACATACCAGCCGGGCTTGGCGCCGGAGTTGTCAGAAGTCAGAGTCAAAAAACATACTGGGTCCCGAAGACACTTCTCCTTCCCACTGAAAATGTCCAGATTACCGTTCTCGAAGTAGTTGTGACCTTCTCCCATTTTCCCACCCCATGTCGCTAAGTCTTCAATTTCGATGTAGTTTCCGGATTTGTCCGCGAGTGTAACCCCTATGACCGCATCTGTGCCGGCGCTGTCTCTCGTTCCTGTTTGGACTTTGATTATGTAGCGGCATTCTTGCTGCGATATTAAGAAGAAAGAATATAAGTATAACCCGAAGGAATCAAGTTTACAGCCAAATAGTTGAAACTAATGATGATAAGATTTTGGGGGACTTACGGCTAATGCTACGACGGAGATGGTGGCGATGAGGAGGGCAGAGAGGAGGAGAACGTCAGGGCGTGCCATAGTTGTAATATGAATGTAAGAAATGAAGATTGTATGGAGTTTGAGACTTGAGATTTCAAGGAGAAGAGGCTACTATTTATTGGAATATCTCCGCATTCCAATCTTGTTCTCATAAAATGAAGCAAATACTTCTTGTATGATTCATTATGTTAGGAAGGAAATGCTTCTTTAATGATACACGATTTTACGGGTGATTCAGAATATGAATATATTATTTTAAAAGCAAACATAGTATTTGAATGATACATTATTTTATGAAGGAAAATGCCATAATTTCGTTCTAGTTTTAATTAGCTTTTGCTCCGTTTGATTCAGTTTAATTCGGCCATCAAATTTCTGGATATAAAGCTTTAGAAATGGGAAAATACTACACACAACCCAAATTCTAGTATAGTAGCTAGACAGTAATATTGAGATTTCTGGTTCAGTGTTTGAATTGAAACGTGAAAAAGAACCTGAATCAAATGTTTTTTGGGATTGACAACTAGTACATGCGTTTAGTCGGCTTTTGTTAAAAATAGATGTCGTTAACGATGCTTCCAGAATGCTTGGCAGTTGGCATCTTGAACGATAACTAAAGACGCCCCTCTAAAATTGGAGATTCAAGTAAAGTTTCACCTGCTCCAATAAAGTTTTCGTTAACCGACCTTACAAATAAAAAACTTATCGGTAAAAATAGTAACACATGGTCGTTGTTTCATTAAACGAGCAACCAAAAACAAAGTGTTCGTCAAAATTGGGACAAAGAAAACGGTGAAAAGCAACTATGTCTTCAAAATAAATTTCCCCACCTGTTGTGGCCATTGTCATATCTCCAAGTCAACATTGTATATGATATATATGTTTTTTTGTTTATGAGATCCGACAGAGAGCAATGTAAAGATTCAAACCTGCTGCCAAACTTAAAAGATTCGATGTCTAAAAGAGAACGCTTAAAAAGAGAACACTCATAATAGAAAATGTCAGCTGGTAAAGATTTAGAGTCATCAAAAGATCAAAACCTGGGGTGTTGAATTTGTCAAAATCAAACACATCAACAAGCTGGTTTCACTACAAAAAAAGTCCACATTGATAGTATCGTGTTATAACACGGTTTTCAAAATTGCTATTGAAGATGAGATTGTAATTTTGTCCTGATACAATACAATTTGATAAATGTTAAGATAGAATTTTAATAAACGGGAAACCTTATTCATTTATTCCACCAAATATTTAGCCAATTTTTCAATTTTTTCAGTCCAAAAACACTTTGTCGAAAAGAGGAAAACCCTCAAGCTACCCTAAATTCTCTGAAATTCAGCAATTCCTTCATCCAGACATGAATTAAATCCTCGAGCTTAACGCTTCTGCTCTAAATTAGTTGCCCCTATATATCTTACCGCCAGCCCTAATTTCTGATCTATCTGCGGGATAGAACTCAAATCGAAGGCATGCCTATCTTAAGAACAGACCACAGAAAAAAAAAATTTTATTCGATTTGGATCTTTTACTTTATTGCCATTCCACACTCACAAGACGACGATATTATTCATTTTATATTATATATTGCCATCACAGGTCTCCAAGGCAGTCTCATTGATTCATTAGTTCATACGATTAAGGAGGAACTTCGAGTTCTCACGCCCGACACCGAGACTCGCTCTCTTCGGGCAGTTGTTCCGTACGACAGTTAAGTCAGTCGGTAAATCATCTGGCGCAAGCCATTGTTCTACATTGAAGTGCTGACGTACACAGTACTGAGATCCAACTTTGACCATCGTGATCTCCACGTAGTTAACATACCAGCCGGGGTATGTTCCGGAGCCGTCAGAGGTCAAACTTAATGAACATATTGGGCTTGGAAGACATCGCGCCTTCCCACTGAAGATGTCCAGATCACCATTCTCATAATAGTCGTGACCTTGTTCCATTAACCCACCCCATGTCTCTAGGTTTTTGATTTCGATGTTCTGTCCGTTTTGGTCCGAGAGTACAGCGCTTATTATAGAATCTGTGCCGGCGTAACTATTTGTTCCAGTTTGGACGTAGAATGTGTAGACGCAATCTGGCTCCTGCGAAATTAAGAAAAAAAAATAAGTCTAGCCCGAGGGAACTGAAGATTATAGCGTTATAGTTTAAACTAATGATGATGAGATTTGTGGGACTTACGGCGAATGCAACGAAAGAGATGGTGGCGATGAGGAGAACAGAGAGGAGGAGAAAGTCAGGGCGAGCCATAGTTGGTGAAATGAATGTAAGAAATGAAGATTTTATCGAGTTTGAGACTTGAGGTTATAAGGAGAAGAGGCTTTGGTTTATGGGAATACATCTCGGCACATTCCAATATTATTCTCATAAATTGAAGTAAACACTTCTTGAATGATATATGTTTAGGAAGGAAATGCTTCTTGAATGATACATTCTTTTACGGTAAATTTGATTTGAGAATGTGAATATTAATATTTTGAAAGAAAACATATTTTTGAATGATACATTATTTTAAAAAAGAAAACTACAAACTTTCGAATTTAAAATCAACTTTTTTGTTTGGTTTGATTCAGTTTAACTTAACTGTCAAATTTAAAATGCATATTTGTGGCTAATTCTCTATATTTTAATGATGTATATATAAACATAATAGTAAAGACACATAGCATTTTTAACGAGGTTTGATTTCCCTATATTTCCGGGATTTTGTTCAGAAACGAATCCTTTATAAACAAAAAAAGTAATACAACATTGTAAGTAATAACACTTTTGGATCAACTACTCTTTTATATAACATGGATTTTAAAGTTTAACTCTCAACTGAATCTAGATTTTTAACATGGGAGTCTTTGCTAACCATTGTCTTTTCTTGTGGCGAAACTCTTCCCATTATAAAGTTCAAAAAAAAAAGAAATTCTTCCCATTACTATCTTAAGCAGATCTCGTTCTCTTGATCTCTCTTAGTGTGACGACACCACACACACAAGTGTACATCTCCAATAAATTCTAGGTGGGTAAGTCTTTTTGGTCAACACCCCTACGTATATATATGCACGTCTTTGAACTTTAGCGACTCTTTAAGTCACGTGGACTTCAAAGCCTGTGAATAATGTGATCTATCGTCGATCCTGTCAGCTCAACAGATCTCTCAAAATAGTATTCATTTTGCCAAATTTTCTGCTGCTTGATCTGATTGCAGCGAGATAATCTCGGTCAACATATCTTTTTTATGTTTGCCTATTGAGTCAACTTCTGCGGGTATACGCACAACCCAATTAAGTTTTAGTATCGTGGCGCTAGACGTACAGTAATGGAGATTCAAGTTTAGTAGGCTAGATGATCTGATCTATGTATGTACTCTGTTGAAAGTTTTTTGACAAATCACATTAAAATAGATGTGGAAAACGATGATTCCAGAATTCTTTACATCTAAAATGATCCGTAGCATAGATTCGAAACTAAAGAGCCTCTCTAAAATTAATTGAAGATCCACGTAAATGTTTTGTTAACTGATCTTACAAATAACGAACTTATTGGTAAAAGAACCTCGTCTTGAGGATGGATCATACTCTGATATATTATCAACCAAATTAAATATAACATCAAAATTTATATTATTATAAAAAGTATCAATATTAAACTTATAATTATTTATAAAATTATTTATATGTTATAATCGTTCAGCACAGCAGAGAGTTTATTTACTATATATTAAAAATATAGTTAAATTCATTTTTGCTTATGTAACAGCACCAAAAAAATTCTCAAATTTATTTTTTTGTACTTTTCTATTCTTAAACATGTTGCTTACTAAACCTGTATTAATATTCATATTAATTTGGTTAAAAATAAATATCTATCATTAATTAATTATAAAACCAGTTATTGATTAAAAAAAATAACAAATGAATTTCTTTTTTAAAAATTGATTATGAAAAGTAAACATCAACTAATATATTTTAAAAAAATATAAAATGAGTTTCTCTATGTTTTATATTTTTGATCAAATATTAATGGATCATAATTTTGGTAAAAAGTTTTTGAAATCATAAATTTTAATAAACAATTTCAGAATCATGATCTTAGTTTATAAAAATATTCATTTTGATATTATATTAAAAATCTTACATATAGAAAAAGGAAAAAGAAAACAATTATTTTGTTAACCCTATATTAAATTATAAAAGTCTGTGAAGTTTTATATATCTAAAATTTAATGTATAACTTTAAAATAACAATTAATTTTGCGTTATTATAGTTACTAGCAGCGCTGCTCACCTTGCACATGCGCGAAATTGTTTGTTTACTTAATATTATTAAAGATTATATTTGTTAAAACATGTGGTTGTAAATTTTCTATGTTTGTGTGATTTTATTTTTGTTCAATTGGTTTTCTTGGTATTTTTTATTAGTTACGGTATTAATATTCATGTTATGTTATTAATTTTCTGATTTTTTCCATTTTCTAAATAAATATTTTTCGCATCGTTTCACTATTGAATATGTTTTTCATTTTGTTGGTTAATATTGGTTTTAGTTATAAGTTTTATTTTTTGTATATTATTTACTTATGTTCGTCTTTCTGAAACTCTATTTCTTATTTTTATAATTTCTGAAAAGCGGTTTATAAATGTTATTGGAATAAATAAACATGCAAAATATGCAGACAGATAAAGGTCACGGTATGCACACGTTGTTAAAAAAAAAGTCTTGTTCATAGTTTTATTATATCATTAGGTATTATTTTATCTCGGATGCGTCTACAAATCGAGATGCATCATGGGGTGGACGAAATTAGTAAAAGAAAATTTATGATGTAGTAACTTGGAGGACCACCTACCATTTGGCACATCGTTGAAGCAAAGTTTACTGCACCCTGCATAATTAACAACAGCAGATTAATAATTATATATAATACAGCCATTAAAGAGAACGAAAATAATTCAGATGAAGCGAATGAATGACTTATCTTTCAACCCTTGTTCTTCTGGTATTTATCTTCAGCTTTTTTCCTCGCTGAAATTTATTCCGGCAGAAGAAGACCACCTTTGTTATCCGGGTGATCAAATTTGAAGTCACAAAAAAGGTGATTAATAACTCATTCCACACAAGAATGTCCAAAATTGACAGTATACTCGTGAATAAAAGTTTCATGCTTTTTTAAACTTCATACAAAACTTGGAAATCAAGCAAAATTACCAAAATGATCATCAATATACTTTCTTATTTGTCAGGGCTAAACCTGAAAACATAATCTAAAGGCTTAAATAAAAATGTAAATCTATTCCACAAGTAGTTTTAGTTTAGCTGCTAAATCATATATATTAAGGCGGAAGAATTGTTGTGAGTTTGGTCAGTAGACCCAAAATATATTATCTATTCTCTGAATCAAGATAAACAGTCCAAGTCTGTTCATTCGCCTACACTACACACATGAATAGCGAACAAACTAACAATAATTGGATTTTGAATATGACCAGATCTATGTTTCGTTGGTGTCAGAAGATATACTGAAGCCAAAAGACTCAATTAAAATTAATTTTCAGCAATTTGACCTCTTATGCAACACCCCAAACACACTTTTCAATTCAAATTTCCTCCCAGCCCCATTAAAGCTGGTCTTTTAAATTCATGATAGATATGTGGTACCGTAAGTGCATGTGTGTGTGTATCGCCATCCTGACTCAGATCGAGAAACCTAACCGCATCATTGAACGATATATATAGAGAGCCAGAGAGAGAAGAAGAGGAGGAGAAGGAGGCTCACCGTCCCGCAGCTTCGACCACCACCCACGTCCGTCTTTGCTAACGCTCGCTGCTTACCCATGGGTCTAGTCGTCGTAGCCAGAGCCCTCGCACATCACCACCCACGTGTTCGAGGAAAGGTAAAGTGGAACACGATGCGCTCTGGGACTAAATTTGGTTGATTATAAATGGACTGTAAATTTAAACGTGTTTTGTCACACAACGAGAATCATTTTATATTAAAAAGTTAAAGTGGACACGTGTTTAGAGGAGGAAGCGAAGGTTGTCTAATTATATACTCTTTCTGTTTTTTATTGTTTGTTAAGATAAATTTTATTTTATTTTGTTTATTGTTTTGAATTTTTAAAAGTATATTTAACTTTATTTAAAATTATGTGATTAATTATAATTAATATTTTTAGTTGATTTAGTTTTTATATATATTTTTAATTATATTTTTTAGAATAAAATGCATGTTAAATTCTTGTGTAATTACCTAAAACAACAAACATTTTGAAATAAAGAGAGTATAAGATTTATATTTGTAAGGATTTTAACTTCCCCTTTAAGATCCTAAATAATTGAAATCATCGAAAGATTAAACAGATAAAGCTGAATTTGTCCAAAAGTCAAATACGTCAACAATTGGGGTATAGGAAACTGATTTAATCTCAAAGACAACAAAAAACATTAGAATTTTTATTCGATTGGATTTCTTACATCATTTCCATCCCAAACTCACAACACACTTTTATTCAGTTTACATATAGCCATCGTACGTTAACAAGGCGACAATTTTATTCAATGTACATATCGACATCAAACCTTATAATCTCCAAGACAATACCCCCCTCATTGATTCATACGATTGAGTAGAGACTCTTCGGGATCTCAGACCCGACACTTTTTGGGCAGTTGTTCCTGTCGGTAGAAAGCTCATACGGCTCCTCACTGAGTGCAAGCCATTGCTGTATACCGAAGTATTGAATCTTACCCGGAGATCCAGTTTTGGCCGTCTTCACCTCCACGTATTCAACATACCAGCCGGCCTTGTTGCCAGAGCCATCAGAGTGGAGAGTCAAAAAACATACTGGGCTCGGAAGACACCGCTCCTTTGCACTGAAAATGTCCACATTACCATTCTCGAAGTAGTCGTGACCTGGTGGCATTGTCCCACCCCATGTCACTAGGTTATTAATTTCGATGTACTCTCCGGATTGGTCGGCGATTATAACCCCTATGACCGAATCTGTGCCGGAGTCAGCTCTTGTTCCGGTTCTGACTGTGATTGTGTAGAGGCAATCTTGCTGCGAAATTAAGAAGACAAAAATATAATCGAAGTTTATTGGCAAATAGTTTAAACTAATGTCACTTCATACAAAATTCATAGTTTAGCTTTGGGGGACTTACGGCCAATGCAAGGACAGAGATGGTTGAGATAAGTAGGAGGGAGAGGAGGAGAATATTAGGGCGAGCCATTGTTGGTGATATGAATGTGAGTAATTGAGATTTGATCTGTCCAACTATTTATAGAGTTGGAGGCTTGAGATTTCTTTGCAAGGAGAAGATGCTGCCATTATTGCCCGCATTTGGAGTAGAGTGTGAAGATGACCGGACACCTTTTTTGGTCTATCCGATGAAGGAATAATATTTTATTCCCTTGGCAAATGAATATTAACCAGCACACCTTTACGAGACTACAAAGAACAAATCACTGTACATTCACTCTGTATAGTTTATAGGAAATGACTCATTGCACATTCATCACCCCTGTACCTAGTACCTATACCTAGTACCTATACCTAGTAATATTTTATAGTAAATGAGTAAATGACTCACTATACCTACTGTTTTGTCCTATTATAAAAATATATTTTTGAGCTCTTTTGTATATTGTGTTGTATTTTTACTATACCTACTATCTTATATAATAAAGTAAGGTTTTTTTGTAAGAAGTTTTGAGAGGGTGACATTTGTTCTCCTAAATTTTAAAGTTTTCTTAAAGATAATTAATGACTTTTACAAATATTAATGACCTATTTATCAAACATTATATTCTTTTTTTAAAATGTACAATTAATGACTTTTTATTGATTTTTCACTCATAAATTAATTTTTTAACAAATTATTTGTTTTATATTTTTTAATAATGATTAATCTTCTAAATATTTAAAGAGAAAAATAGTTTTTAGAAAAATGAAATTTAAAATAGACATGAGACACCATTTTAGAGCACAATTAAAAGATACTATTCTTAATTATATAAGATTAACTATATATCAAAAAATATAAAACTTAAAAATATTTTGTTTGTCCACATATATGCATCTCTATACTAATTAAACTGTTGTTTATAAATTATAATCTACACCAAATAAATTGATATGAATTTAAAGTAATGTATTGCATGTGAAGTTAGAATAAATAAATTTTTGAAAAATCTAAGAATATTGAATAGACATAAAAGAAAAAATATGCAATATATTTTAAATTTAGAAATTAACATAAATTTTAACTCATTAAGTTAAAAATTAAAATAAAATGAAAATTTATAAAATATGAAATTTCGGAGGACACATAATGTAAAAAAAGTACTAAATATTTTTATATCATAACTTAATAAGTTAAAATTTATGTTAATTTCTAAATTTAAAATATATTACATATTTTATCTTTTATGTCTTTTCAGTATTCTTAGATTTTTCAAAAATT
>KE154426.1:44710-55374 GCA_000411075.1 Sisymbrium irio | reverse complement strand
AGGCCCATTGGGCCCACCCCTGTCCGACGATCGGTTCGTTAGCCGGGAAGTTCGAAAGTCATGATATACTGACCCTACAATCACCACATGACCGTTCCCCGTGTTTTGGCCTCACTCACACGGTACCGCGAATGACTTCCCGGTAGGCCACCCATCCTTTGACTACTCCAGCTCAAGCACGCTTAACTCTGGATTTTTCTCTAGATGTGCAACCGAAAAGGTAAGTGCACTTTGGTGACATAAGTAGTCAAATCAATTCTTTTAACCTCTTCCACATAAGTTTGCATATACCAGAAATCGAGATGTTACATCTTCACAACACAACAAAGAACAAGATACATGAACAAGACACATACATTCATTCCCTTCGCAAATGAATTTTTGCCATCTCAACTTCACAATACTACAAAGAACAAAACACAACATTTACTCACTATATCTACTAATTTATAGGAAATGACCCTCTATACGTATATATATTTTCTGTTTTTACAAATAATTGTGGGCTCTTTTGTATATTGACAGGATTCCATGATCGAGTTGTCTTCACTATGCAAAACAGTCAAGTTTCATTCATAAATCTGGTATGTAAATTCTTCTCGTACAAGGGTTGGATCGTACATCAATACAATAGAAAAAATCTACAATAATCTAAGTTTTTTTTGCTCTAATAGGTTTGATCTTAGTTAGCTAAGGGCCAAGAAGATATTATATCTGCATGAATTAATAAGTAACCTGTATTGTAATTATTTTGATAATTTAGATTCAATTATAAAAATGAATCTGTAAATGCATATATTGTATCTGCATAGCATCTATATAAATAATACATATAAATAATTAAAAAAAAATTCTCAATTAGTATATATATATATGTTTTTGGTATATGAAGTCCAACGTAGAGCAATGTAAAAATTATGCTGGCCTAGTCTAACCTTTTATATTTGATTTTCTAAGGATTTTAACTTCCAACCTTTAAGCTGGTAAAGATTTGAAATCATCAAACGATTAAGGGATGACGACCTATTTACTCACGAGAAGTATCATATCGCACTATATGCAGCCCATAACTATGCCTAGTTTCAGATATCTCGAAAAAAAGTTCGAGACCTATATCTCCCTCAATTAAAAGTTCAAAATCTAGAACTCCTTAGATTAATAGTTTGAAACCTTAATACCCATAAAATTGATTTTAACATGGTTTACTGTTCCAAAATAATTATTAATCGATTAACATAGTTAATATACTGGATTAAACCCAAATACGATCCAATAACCCAAATTTAAATTGATTGAACCAGAAAACCCTTTTCCCCAGCCATCAACATATCTAAACCGCCAATTCGAAGAACCTTAAAAAATTTAAATCCTCAATTGAGTTAATCATCAGAAAATTGTGAGAAAACTTGAAGCTGTCGAGATGGAGAATGGTTTAATCATTCAAGATGAAGAAGGGGAACCCACATTCGATGAAGAAGAAGACGAACGTGATACGAACAAAATTGAGCAGATTATTCAAGAGTTTGTGGACGAGCTGCCTGTACAACACGATAAGTATCCAGAATGTGAGACTGATGAAGAAGGAGAGATTCCTCAGAGACAGCGTCGACATGTTAAACGTGGTGATGGAAGATTATACCGAGACCAAAAATTCTTCAATGGTGTAGCCTTTAAAGAGGTTGTCGTCGACTATGCCCTCCGAACTGGCCAGAATCTGAAACAATACAGGTATGACAAGGATAAAATTGGCTTTATATGTGTTGGTGCCAATGGTAAGGGTGAGGGTGAAGGCTGTGATTGGAAGGTTTATGCTTCAATTCTTCTAAAAGATAATATTCGGAAAGTTAGGATGTTTGTAGATAAGCATACATGCATTCCAAATGGAGAGTGCGAGATGATAAAAGTACCTGTGATTACTAGATTGTTTATTGATAAGAGTTGAGAGGAACCTGAGTATTATATGCCCTATGAAGATTGAGGAAATTATTAAAAAAAAAGGGGAATCGATGTTTCTAGGCCTCAGTGTCAAGCAGATAGATATAAGGTGTTAAGATGGATTGAGTCAGAATATGATCACCCATTGTAGGAGATGGAGACTCTCTTATTAGTCATATCAATAATTGCACCCACTGTAGCCATGAATAGTGTCCCAAGAAGCAACTGCATATCATAACCTCCTTTTATCTTCACAACCTGAAAATCAGTTTGAACTAGGCAATCTCGTACTTGGATAGGTAAATCATGAATGACTCCATATGCTGTTAATGTGGTGTTGTTTGCAAACCTAAGAGTCATCTGAGAAGGTTTTACCCCAGCAATTTTCAACCTCTCTGCCATAGCTTTTGACATGAGATTCACACCAGACCCAGAATCACAAAGAACTTCTTCAAATTCAGCTCCTGCAATGGAGCATGGAACAAGAACTTTCGAGGGTCTTCAACCTTAGACAATACCTTCAATGGTGGTGATGTAGTTCTTGTCTATTCAAAAGTTTCCTTAATATCCTCTTCAGTCTCTTTGTAATCCCTGAAGAAACCACGTAAGGGACGAGTTTCCACAGCTTCTTCAAAGGAGATCTCTTTAGGAATCTTTCTCACCATCTTTTTGAAATCAGCCAATTTCTATGCACTGATGGGATCTCTCTGCTCTCTAGGTGGAACTGGATAAGGAACCTTAGGAATGTAAACCCTCTCTGGAGGATTTTCTTCAGGTTTTTATATAGCACCCTGGCGGAGCAGGTGCTCTGACGGTTGGAGCAGGTGCTCCGACAAAGAGTTAGGTTGCTCTCTCATTTTTTCTATGCCAAAAGCAGGTGCTTTGGATGATGAGGCATGCTCCATCGTTTTTTCTATGTCAGGAGCACGTGATCCAGGTTGGATCGAATGCTCCTCAGATTTTCTGAGTCTGAAACGTCTTTTTCTGCAGAATTCAGTATCCTCCCACTTCTCATCTCAGCTGCATTGACATACCCACTATTAGAATTCACCTCTTCTTCCCCAAGAGAAATTTCTGCTGGTCTCCTTATTGTCTCAGCTGTTTCAGCAACCTGAATGTCAAGCTTCTTCACATGAGTGCAAACAACTTCAAACTCACTGTTAAGATCATGGTACATACTGTCCACCTTAACATTGATCTCATTAGCAGATTTTTCCTAGTTGAGCAAGAGCAATTGCATAAGAGACTCGAGCATGTCTTGGAAGTTAGTTGCTTGAAAGCTCTGATTCTGCACATTGTCTCCACTCACATAGTTCAAATCAGCATGTTACTCATCTCTTTTCTTTTCTCAAAGTTGCAGACTTCTTTGATTTCTCATCAACAAAAGATCCACTTTTTCTGTCAGCTCATCAATCTTCTGCTGATATATCTAGACTGATCATACTGATGAGGTTTGTAGCTAGAACTTGCAGCCAAATTCTCTATCAACTGCTATGCTCCTTCCCTAGTCTTGGTCATAAAGTTCCCATTGCTGGTTGCATTCAAGACATTCTGATAATACCATTCAACATCATCATAAAAGATGCCTTTAATCTGCTCATCAGTGAACCCATGATGAGGACACTCTCTGCAGTACTCTTTGTACCTCTCCCAAGCTTCACAAAAAGCTTCTCCAGGCTGCTGTTGGAATGAAAAGATCTTATTCCTCAGTGATGCAGTTTTGGACTTTGTGTAGAAGTGATTCAGAAATGCTGATCTACACTGCTCCCATGAAGTCAAAGAGTTAGAAGGAAGTGACTTGAGCCACCTCAATGGTCTGTCAGCTAAAGAAAATGAGAAGAGTTTGCATCCGAGAAAATCATCAGGCACTCCACTAGAGCTGGTGGTACTGCAATCTCTTCGAAATTCTCAATGTGGTCCATTGGGTTTTCTGCAGCTAACCCATAGAACAAATATTGCTTCAACAATGCAATCAGTTGAGGCTTTATTTTGAAATCTTGCCCTTGAATGGCTGGTGGACAGATAACAGCTCTGTTCTGGTACGAAGCATGAGGCGTGTGTATATCCTCAATGGCACGATGCAGCTGTGGTTGTTGCTGCTTTTGCAACTGCTGCATTTTAAAGAAGTTGCTGCAGCTCAGCAGCTAAGTTCTCATTGCCTGTGTCCCCTATGTTGGCGTTATCAGACCTGTTATGTTTGTTTGCTCGTTCTATCCTTTCTATTTCTTGATTCACCTGAAAGACAAAAAATAGAAGAAAAGAAGAATAAATTAGTAAACCTTACACTAAATTTTAATCCGATAATCAAAGGTAACGAATTGGTCCCCGTTGCAACGGCGCCAAAAACTTGATACACTGGATTTATTTCTTATTTTCTACTGCAAGTGTACAACATTGAAATTATAGTATAAATGATTCGAATTCCAGAGGACCAGTGTTACACTATGAATCTATGAGGATTAAAATTTAGGCTAAGACAATACATAAATATTCTGGTTGTCACGGTAACAAATAAGAAAATAAATATCAATGTAAAACAATAAACAAGGCGTTAGATCAAGGGCAAGTTCGCAGGAATTCATAGATCATGAATCGAAAAACTATTCAGGGCGTAATTAAGAACATGTCTCGAACTCAAACATATAAGTAAGACTAATCCACAAAAAATTTATCTAGTAACCTAGAATTCTAAACTGTTGCTTGAACCTAGAATTCTAAACAAGCATTAAAAGCAGGTTTGATATGTTCACAAATCGCAGTAGCATCAACTGGCGTTGGCTAAGGACAATTTGCTAATCTATGTTCTTTTAATCATTTAAACAATCACTTTTGGTGCATGAAACAACGTAAGCTTAGAAACTAGGTAGTTAATCTAATTTCAGCATTAAGATCAAGAATAGATGAACAGAACCAATTGATGTAGCCCTATTTGTGTTCAATTCATTGATTCATAAATCCTTTTGAAACCCTTAATCTAACTAGATTACTACTCAAACATGGAGAAACAGAACACAACAATAGATGAATGAAAATCCATGAATAAAATAGATAAAAAAAAAAGGGTTCAGAATTCTTCTCCAAGTGTTGAAGAGATTTTTTCTCCCTAAATCACACAAGATACAAATCTCTCTAAAAAAAGTTGTGTGTGTCTCCAAAACAGAGAAAATAATGATGATCCAAAAAAGTTGCAGATTGCGGCTCTTTCTTATTGGTCTTCTTTTAGTCCAAATTAGGTAAACATGTATTTTACCTTTTCTGTTCGTCAGGCTGGAGCAGGTGCTCCGGAGTAGGTGCTCCTGCATACAATTTGGGCTCTTTTTCTCAGTTTTGTCTCCTTTTTGCTCCAAAGGCTCCAGCAACTCCAAACCTCATCTAAAGCCTCCATGTATTCTGAAATTTCTTGAAATATACTCAAAACA
The DNA here is from genome assembly GCA_000411075.1 of Sisymbrium irio. Taxonomy (NCBI): domain Eukaryota; kingdom Viridiplantae; phylum Streptophyta; class Magnoliopsida; order Brassicales; family Brassicaceae; genus Sisymbrium; species Sisymbrium irio. The sequence continues at coordinate 50,020 of KE154426.1, read as the reverse complement.
CTCCAAACAGATTAGATAGCAAAAATTATAATGAGTCAAAATCACAACATATTAGTTTCGTCCGGCTCGGCAGATTTTAATTTTAAGAAAGAGATCTCGCTGAGCCGGTCACACTTCATGGTCGCCACTGTCCAGCTTGGCAGGGCTAGGAGGAGGAATTTCCTGGATATCACAACTGGCTTGGGAGAAATGAAGAAGAAAAGATCACTGAGCCGATTGATCCCCTTCCCGAACTGATGCATTCGAAAGAAACAAATAATCGCCATTCCTCCTCCTAGTTAATTCGGCAGACATAGGATATGAGGTATCAAACTATGAGAACTACGAAACCTTTTTTTGTGTTTTGTTTTGGTTTTCATATGAAGATTTTATTTGCAAAGTTTGTTAGAACCAGGTAGGTCTGGGAGTTGGGGTACATCTATATAATCAAACACATGCACGACAATCTAAGTATTTTTTTTTTAATCTAAGAGGTTTGGTACATCTATATAATCAAATTTCATATGCCAAATTAGTTAGAATCTAACCCTCTTACATAATGATGTGAAAACAATGTTCATTTCTAATAACGATCAATAAAATTAAAGTTTCCCAAAATCTTCTTCTAAGAGTCTCGTCAAACAGTAAACGAATTCTGCTCTAAATATTTTAAGGAAGTGTGGGAATGAAACAAGAACTCCTACCTCCTCTACTTTATAATTTTTTTTTCGTGACACCCTCCATATCGATTTTTCCTGCTGTATACCTGACAAGAATCAAAAGGCACGAAATAGTATCCTCAGAATTTCAGACTAAGAAAATTCATAACAATATACTACCAAAAGCTTTAAGCCTTTTTCATGGTCCGCTATATAGGTTTTTCAACACTCGTATCCCCTACGTTGACCCATTAACACACAACAAAACGATTGCAACCAAGTGGTATTGGGCCAGTGGCACTTGAGGTAGAGAAACCAATACGGTGTCCACGGTTCGATTCCACTTGGCCACCAGAGATTTAACATGGTCTCTGGGCCCCAGGATTAGTCGGATACTCATTTGGATCGGTTCCTCGGAATCTTGATACAACTGGATAAGTTTTGGTCCATCGGATCGAGCCCCAGAATTAATCAGTGGCCGTTCGGATCGGTCTTTTGAACCAAAGACCTGGCATATAAAAAAGAAAAAAAGAACATGATTGCCATTTTTTGATATATCAGAAAGAACCTTTGTAAAATAGTTTTTCGTTAACTATTTTTGTGAATATTATTATTTTCCAAAAATGTTCGAATATTCCTTTTGATATCTAAAAATTTTAGCCGTTAATTTGGAAGTGTGGGTTTTGACCCTAACATCATTCCTCCAGATTCTTGGTTTGTATTATTCATTATATACTTGTGCTTTCTAATCAGGTTTTCTCTTCTTCTTTGGTTTGGAATTAACTATTGCTTGAGATTTCCATGTTTGTTTCTTCTTAAATTGATTTAAACTCTTATAGTTTGGATTGAAATTGAGACAAACCTTTGGCTAACTTCATATTTTCTTTTTTCGAATGAATGCTAAGTTCATATTTACACACCACTTACTCTCTCTTTTTCAGTCTTAGCTTCCTCTGGAAGAATTACTGGAGAAACATAATCTCTCTTATAGATCAAAGACACTTTTGTAACTTGGTTCAGTCGATCTTTTTTGCTGCTTTACCTTCTCTAAGTTCATAGTCTCTGAGATTCACTTCAAATTCTCTGCTTGATCTTGTTGTTACTCTCACCAACTATAGTAAGAAGAATTGATGCATTTTAAAAATCTGACCCGGACCAACTCTCCAGGTAATTTTCTCTTCTTACCATTGTTGTTAATGAATTAGAATCGTAATTAGACACGGACTATGCTTAACTTCTTTTTGTAGTTGTTCAAACGCACAGCATCTCAGATAGAGGAGAAAGTCAATTGGAACGATGTTCTTCAGATGGCTGATCACCTCTCTAAACGAGATGTCTGTCCAGGACTGTCTCTCTAATGAGATGTTTTATTCTTTTCGATGATGAAGTGAAGTGAAGGTGGAGAATTGGGGGTTTTATGTTTTATTTTCTGGGTTCATGGTTTTACTTTTTTGGTTTAGAGCTTGGATTTGGATTAGTTTTGAATCCATAGTGGTAGATCAGATTTATAATCATCATCTGGTTTTAGTTTGTTTTTAAACTAGTTAGGGAAATCAGCTTATTCGTACCCAAACTCTTCTTAGAGATGCATATACGTCTCCAGATTATTTTGGTGTGCTAATAACTACCCGAATAATAAAAAATCAGAATATTCGTACCTGTACATATCTTTCGTAGATAAAAACAAATATTGATCTGATATCTGTTAGTCAACAGGAGAACTCCGATAACGGAGGATGACACCTCAGCTGCACAGTGTGAACAGTAACATAACGGCGTCGTTTTGTATTTTGGATATCAAATTATAAAAATTAAAAAGTTGAAATTAGAATTAGAGCATTTTAATTTGAAATTTAATAGATAGTGGAGTATGATCGAAATTGAAGAAGTTGTTAGTGTAATCATTTTTTCGGGATATCAATTGAACGAATCTGCTACTTGTTCGACCTCTAAAGCCCAAAAATGAAGTGATTATAAGATTTACATTTTTTTTTACAATTTTGAGAGAATATGTGAAGGTAGTAAATTGTGTAAACCAGTGGAATATGTTTGGAGAAAATGAAGGAAATATATGAGGAGATTAAACTTCTCTGCTCAAGTACGAAGACCGTCAAAGAAGCCGATGAGAAGGAATTTTAAAATGCTTTAATTATTTTTAAAATTTTGATTAATCGAAACGACGTCGTTTTGATAATTTGATATCGAATTTTGAAAGCATAAAACGACATCGTTCTGCTACTGGTCACACGAACCGAACCAAATTCCGTATGAATATGTGGAAAGTCTGAAATTAACCAATTTTATCTAGTTTTATATAATCTAAACAGTTTCAAATATTTTTAAAAATTTAATTCTATGACTTATTTTTATTGTTATGTGTATGATATATAAATTCTGACTTATTTTATAATATTTTATTAGTTATATTATTTATTTTCTGTGTTTTTAGATAAAAAATATTGTTTTAAAAATGGATATCCGGATTTGAAATAGTATTATCCGAATTTGAATTAAATTTGGATATAAAATTAGACTTGTATGGTATTACAAAATAGATCTGAACCCGAAAAATTACTAATCATATCCGACCCGAAAAAATTCTAAAAGCCAAATGGATTCTATAAGACTGAATCCGAAAACCCGATCCAAAACCGAACGGATATCCAAACGCGCAGGACTAGTTCACACCGTGGCAGCTGAGATGTCATCCGGATACACCCATTAACGGAGTTCTCCTGTTGACTAACATATATAATGTCAATGTTTCTTTTTGTCTACTGATAATATGTACATGTATGAATATTCCGATTTCTTATTGTTCTGGTAGTTATTAGCACACGAAAGTTATATGGGATGTATTAGCACTCTTAAGAAGAGTTTGGGTATGAATATGCTGATTTCCTGAAATCCGACTACTCTCCATTAATGGAGTTACCTGTTGACTAACGGATATCTGGTCAATACTTGTTTTCGTCTACGCAATATATGTACATATACGAATATTTTGATTTTTTATTGTTCGGGTAGTTATTAGCACACCAAAGTTGTCTGGAGACGTATAAGCACCTCTAAGAAGAATTTGGGTACGAATAAGTCAATTAAAGTTAGTTATGTGTGGATTAAGTGGAATCCTTTAAAATTAGATGGTCAGGTGGTTAAAACCAGAATAAAACGTTCTATATGGTTTAAAACCGAAAAAGTGTTTTATGCTGTCAAGGAAGTTGTGTGTGGTCTTTCCCTGGTTCCTTGTTCCCCTGTTACCCTAAGAGAAGGGCGAAAAGGAAACAACGGAGGGATCCGAATCGGACCTAAATGGGAATGACATGAAAAATCTTTTTCAGGGATGAGACTGGAACTATACTTACTGTGGAAGCCTTTTCAGTCGAGTCACTCCGTACCTCTCCTTTCAGTCACACCACCTGAGACAAGAGTTCCTTGTTCTTCCGATCGAGCTACGAGCACGAGTAGGTAGGCGGCATCTGTCTTTTTTTTTTTTAAGTTGAGTCATTTCCTTTCCTAAGACGGCTCCTCTTATTCTACGATAATCCAAGCAGCAGCTGCCCGAGTCGTATGCGATTCAACTTTCGGCTATAAACAGTCGGTTTGTAAAATTTGCGTGTAGCTATACCTCGTTTTCCTCCAAATGGGGTCAATTGTTTCGGTATTTAACAACCCAAACTTGATTCCAAAATGAATAAACATCTGAATGTTTTAATCTCGCTTTTTATATTTTATTTTCTAAGGATTCTTTATTTTCTAAGAATTTAATAATTTCCCACCTTTAAGCTGGTTAAGATTTGATATCATCGAAAGATTAAACATCCAGAGTTGAATTCATCAAAAGTTAAACACATCAACACATTACAACTTTATTCGATTGGATATCGTTGCCATCCCACGCTAACACGAGGATAGTTTTATTTAATTACCATTATTACTAGCAAACGTTCCCAAGACAACGTAGAACAAGTCTCCAAGACACCCTCATGGATTCATTGATTCATATGATTTTATTGAGACTCTTCCGGATCTCAGACCCGATGTTGTCTGGGCATTTGTCCCGGTCGGTAGATAGCTCATATGGCGACTGATCGATGGCAAGCCATTGCTCGATAGCGAAGTGTATTTTCGTGGCCGGAGATCCTGTTTTGGACGTACTTACGTCCACGTATTCGACATACCAGCTGGGATTGCCGCCAGAGCCTTCAGAGCCGTCAGAGTTCAGAGTCAAAAAGCATACTGGGCTCGGGAGACACTTCTCCGTCCCACTAAAAATGTCCATATCACCATTCTCAAAGTAGTCGTGACCTGGTGGCATTTTCCCACCCCATGCCTCTATGTCTTTAATTTCGATGTAGTTTCCCGATTTGTCAGCGATTATAATCCCTATGATCGAATCTGTGCCGGAGTGATCTCTCGTTCCGGTTTGGATGTTGATTTTGTAGACGCAATCATCCTACGAAATTAAGAAGAAAAAAATATAACCAAATAAGGGAGAGTTGGATTAATATTCCTAAGACTTCTTGTAATTTGAAAACTAACTTATCTAATTAAAAGTTTGAAAACTAACTTTCTTCTTAAGTAAAAAGATATAAATACCCATTATTAATTGTGAGATAAAATTTTATTTAAAAGTAAAATATTTTAAAATATCTATATTTATATATATATT
>KE154425.1:5638-18840 GCA_000411075.1 Sisymbrium irio | reverse complement strand
CTTCTCAAAGTTTTCACAAAACTGCTGCATTTCAAACCGATTGAAAAGCCTCCATTGATCAGCTTCTTCTCTGGACGTTTGGAAATGATCTATGTCTCTCGAATTAGGCTTTTTAACTGACCTGCATATGTGTGGCCTTTCCTGCACAGTATCAAACTCATCAAAAATATTCAACAAGTTTTTAGAAGAATATTTATAATCGAATTGTTGCTGAAACTTCTCCTTGGCACTTTTCCTTTGAATATCCAACATTTTATCCTGAAAAACACTTGAAAAACATATTAGAAATAAAACAACTCTCCACTCCTTGTGTTTGGTTCCTCACCCACACAGCTCACTTGTTTCAAAAAGATCACTCAAGAAAAGAAAATTCTTCCACAAGTTCTAAAGGAACAAAACTGTCCAACTTTCAAGGAAACCTCAAACACCAAAAACCAAGAAAATGAATAGATATTTTGAGTCTGGATTTTGCATTAACCAACTCAGAACTAGATTTCTCCTCAGTTCAATTCCTTGAGTTCAATTGATCTGATTTTCTTTTCTTTTTTTAATACTTTTTTTTTCTTTTTTAATATGATCTTTTTTTTTCAAACTATAAACAAAACTAAATAATCAGATCAAGACTCAGAACACACAAGAGTGACCAAAATTCAGAAGTAAGAAAAGAAAAGGATGAAGAATATGATTTTTTCCAGAAAAGAAGTTGAAAAGACAAAGAAGAAGATCTGACCAAAAGTGGCTATGATACCAAATTGATAGGAAATGAGCCAGGAATTCACTTTTGGCACTTCAGATTGATTGGATAGACTTGGAATGGATGCTCCAACGTGATGGATCGATGGGTCGCACTGAGGTTGCAGATGGCCTCAAATATTCCCTAGCCTTATGGTTTCTTGATATGACTCACAAGATCAACCAAAAGGGATTTGTTGGATGAAGTAATCTTTCAATCAACAGAAAAGTTCAAGAAGAACAAGAGAGAATTCTCTGAAAATATTTAGATAAAAGTTGGATAATCTGAAAATACAAGTATTTTTGCCTTTTATACTTAGGTTTAGGCTTAGCTAGAAAATAATGAAATAAACTCTTGAACTTCAATCTTATGCACGAAAATAATGATGGAATAAGAGGAAAGACATTCCAAAATAGACCCTAGAGCTCCTTTTCCTTCTTTGCATAAAAATGTCTTGGTCGGTCCATTGTTTTGTGCACATATGTTTGAATTCGCGTAAACTGGAGAACACCCGTTGTGTAAATAGTATAACTCTTTCATCTGAACTCTTTTTGGTCTGATTTTTCTTTGAAGAGCTTCATAATTGAGCTGAGCACATTCTCCAAGTGGTTTCACGCGTAAAAACCTCGTTGTTTAGAAGTTATGAATCAAACAGTGAACATGTGTCTTTGTTGTTTCCCTTCCGTCAAGCCAAGCATACATATATTGCCGGTCTACTACCCAAGATCCCGCCAAATAGAGCAAAGCCGATCCCCACGCGAGCATTTCTTTGTTGACCCGAGCCGGCGGCAAAGGATTGTTCCCGAGCCGACATTCTTCGTGATCACCTCGTTCCCTAGCTGATCATCCGGTGAAAAGGAGATGAGATGTCCACTTCTCGAGCCAGCCTACCTCTCCATCTCTCGTCAATATCGTGGAAGGGATTGGTTCACGAGCCAATCATTTCATTATGAATGATCATGAGCTGATAATACCCTTACCAGCGAAGAAATGTTCGAGATTGAATCTCGAGCCGGTGATCATCTTCTGTCTTGATTTAATTATTATTCTAAATAATAAATATATAAGATTATCCGGCTACACGCCTTTGAGTCGAGTGCATTTCCATCGGGAATGATTCAATCCAGCCACAGGTTCCCCTACGGCTACCTTGTTACGACTTCACCCCAGTCGAAGATCCCACTATGGTATGCGTCAATAAGACCACCAGAAGTCTTTTGTGTGACTAGTGTTACACAGAAGTGCTGGATGATCATCGTTCCGATGCTTCTGGCGAAACCAATCTTCTTCCTCTTTTTATAATTATTCCTTCTACAATGTTTACAATATCTTTGATAGGTATAATAACACCCTACCCAATCACGTCTTGTCTCTTCGTCTTTTAAGGACATTTCAAGAACTTATCGGTACTTCCATAAATATCTCGACGTTTTACGAAAATCGTAACATTATTATATATCCGAAATGATAAAATTTTAAATCAAACCGAAAACGGTAAACCAAAAAAAGTTATCGAACCGAAGGTAAAGAAAGAGATTAGGTCAGCCGCCAAAAAGATGGTCGCGGGCTGAGACAATTTCCTCAAACTTTCTCGAAGATTCTCGAAACTTTCTCAAAGGCGGTGAAAAACTTACGAATATTATCTCTCACATCAAAAGCAAGTCTAATTAGGACTTAAGAATGTCGACTATATATAAAATTTTATCTTGTAACACACAATCTACAGGTTACACAATTTAGATCACTCGTAATCTTGACAATAAATATCTTTTCACAATTCTTTACTTTTCGATATTTTCCTTATTTTATTTTCTCTCCTAAGAATCTTAGATCCTTATAGTATCACTTTACGAAATTATGTTGTGCGAATTTCGGTTCCTACATGGATTGTTTTCTAGGAAAAAATCCTTAAATTCCTGCAAGATGTTTTGACCAATCTTGTGTACTTCACATTCCACCCAGTTTTCTTTGAATTCAGCTATGCTGTGAAATATTTGTTCCAACCTGATCTCTCCACTATATTTCGTGTATCTTTCATATCGTCTCAAACTTTCTAATTCTTCATCATCCTTACGATCTGAGTTCTGAGTTGGAGGGAGTATCTTTGGAATTACCATAATTCTCTTCTTCATCCACAAAGCCTCTTATACTCTCTTCAACTCGAGCTTCCTTCTCACACCTCTCATCATCATCACCATGACTGTTACAATAATCTCCATTCATATGATGGTCGGAATTATGGTGACTATCTTCCTCACCAACAATACCGTGAGAAGCGTTACCGATAACATACCATTACCAACAGAGTTCCCATAATCAGCATCATCCGTCTCCATAAAAATGTCAACCGAGTTTGTCCAACGAGCTTTTCACACATTCTCTAAAAATTGCTATCACCATTATATATAATCTTTAGCTCCATCAAAGTTTCATAAGGCATCTTATACCAAACTTTTTGGTTATACAAAAAGACGCCTAATTTAGCCCCCAAGATGGTAAACAATAATGCCGGATCACCATAAACAGTTTTCGCATTTCCTCCACTATAGGTAAGTTCACTACCACAACTTTCAAACTTTCCATTGTAGTAACAATTAAATGATAAGTTCCCAGAACTGAAACAAACAAACAAAACAAAAAAAAACCATGAAATTTATTCAGACTTGTAAAATTAAATTATTGTTTAAACTCTATGTGCCTTTCCACCTAAAGTTCGACTTCCCCTACGTATAAATTAATATATAAACAAAACTCTCACTAATTATATTTTGATCTTCCTTCTCTGCTGTGTTCAGATATTATATAAAATAGTTTAAGAATCTAAATGGAAAACATGAATTTTGAAAGGCACAAGTAAGTTGTAATCATACATCAATATCTACGTAACAACTGAACGATAATTCTCAGAACTGAAGCAAACAAAAAACACATGAAATTCAACTTGTGACTCTCACAAACTTATATGGATTGACTAAATTCGAATTAATCCACACAAACAATAAGTTACCTCATTCTCTCAGTTACAAAACCCACCAGAACTGCTCCAAGTCCCGATTTTGATCCTACTAAATAACCCTAAAATCTTAATATGAGAATCGTCGAAGAAGATAAGAGATGGTCTAGGGCATCATTTATTTTTTTCCTACAGTGACCTGTCCTCCTTGTCATACCTACGATACATTATTAACTCACGGAGTTTAAGTTACTGTATGAATTAGTTATTTTTCTGTGTTTATGTATGAAAATAACATATTTATTAAGTTGATGTATGGTTTCGACAACAGATAAAGTTGGTATAAGAATTGAACCTAATGGACAAGTTGATGTATGAGAAAGCCAATTTTCCACTTCTAGCCCAAGTTTCCTGACAAGTTCCTCACTAGCCACATTAGTAGATCAATTATGAGACTGCATACCTTGTCTTTGATGAGGCATTTAAAATGGAACATTTTCACCCTTTGCTCTCTCTCTCTCTCTTCCGGTTTGGTGTGAACACTTAGGGCACGCCTTGTTTCCAAGAGATGACCTTTTACTGGGTACTCTACCATTTCGTCCTCAGTCTCTTCATCAAATACTGGCCATGTATCTTCTTTCTCCTCATCGGATTCTATTTCACCATTCTCACGGATGACCATGATCTTTTCGTTTGGGCATTTTTTGGCATAATTTTCCGATCATTGACACTTAAAATACCTATATCTCTGATTCTACTCAGGGAGTCAACATATTTGCCTTTGTAAAAATGAGAGGGAAGACTGTTAGACTTAAAACCCGAATGAGGTTGGACAGGAATCTTACCCTTATCTTGCATGTATGGTTTAAATTGTGAAGTGAAAGTGGGTCTAGAATAACCCCTCCTCTCAGAATGCTGCTCAATCAAGATGGCTTTATGAAACATCTCCTCAATGATTTCATAATCTTGTAGTTCCATTTAGTCCTGAATGTCACGGCTCAATCCTTCAAGAAACTATGCCATAATGGCTTCCAAAGACTCATTAATATAAGCCTTGATCATGAGAATTTCCATTTCTTGAAAGTAGTCTTTAATACACCTAGTTCCTTGGCTCAAACGTCTAAGCTTTTGGTGTACAACTAGGTTGTAGTGGCTAGGCACGAATTGCTTCCTCATTAAGGTTGTGATTTCATTCCAAGATTTTATTGGACCAAAACCTGTTCTACTCCTCAGGGTCAACACTGGATCATACCAGAGCCATCAAATTCTGAAGCTACATAATCTTTTTTTTTCTATAAATGTTTTGACATTCAAAGACTATCTTAACCTTTCTTTTCCATTCTAAATAAGCATCATGGTCTTTTTTGCCCAAGAATGTAGGGAATTTAAGTTTAAGCCCACCAAGACTATCATCCACAAGCTCAATTCTTTTATCAAAAGGATTGACATTACCTTGGTCTTGGTTTCAGTTACCTCTTCTATGACTGGTGATAGATCAAATTTCATCAGAAAAATCCTCTTTTTATCATCTCATCCAAGACTGCCTTCTCCTAGGCCGGTTCCTCCTTAGCTCATTTCTGGGCTGATTTTATTGTGCGCCTTGCATCTCATCCAGCCTAGCATGGATTTTCTCCAAACCTGAATTTATCAAAAGAGACATATTGTTATTTAAAGCTCTCATTTGATTGTTAGACAATCTGACATAGGAGTTTTCAGTGTGGTCTCCTTCACGTCCGTCTATTGTGGTTTGTTTCCCCTGTAAACACTTGGCAAACAAATTAGAGAAAACAACTCTCCATTCTTTTGTGTTTGATTCCTCACCCACCCAATCTGACTCATTTTTAGAAGTAATCACTCAAAGAGGTTTTCAAAGGTTATAAAAAACAAACCGTCAAATTTCCAAGGCATCCTAAACAACAAATCCAAAGAACAGAAATAAATATTTTTTGTATGAATTTTGCCTTATCCACTCAGAACTAGATTACTCCTCAATTCAGTTTCTGAGTTCAATTGATCTGTTCTCTTTCTCTTTTTTTTTTTAATTTTAAATTTTCTATATATACCTTGTTTTAGAAGATTTTCTTGGTTTTTCTTTCGTTTTTTATAATATAAAGAAAACAGAAACGAACAGATCAAGACTTGGAACACAGCAGAATAGCCCGAAAAACACAAGTAATAAAGAAATGGAAGGAAGAAGATGAAGAATCGGAAAGGAGATGAACAAACAAATGAACAAAATACCGGCTGAAAGTGACTCTGATTCCATGTGATAGACAGCTAGTCAGGGGTTTTCTTTCAGCACGGTGCTGGATAGATGTTTGGCATGGAGCAGATTGCTCCAGAGATGGATCGCACGGTCGTACTGAAATTGCGGATGGTCTCAGATATTCTCGGTCTTAAGAGTTTTTGATATGACGCATAAGATTAGCCAGAAGGATTTTGCTGGATGAAGTAACCCTTCAAATAATAGAAATATTCAGGAAGAACAAAAGAATAACTCTCAAAATACTTAGAAAAAATCATTGTTACCGCTATAAAAATGAGGTTTCAACTTTTATACAAATGAGTTTTTAGAAGAAAGAAATAAAAGAAAATAAAAATTAAATATTGGACTACTAAAATTCATAAAAGAAAATAAAATAAAAGAAACTTAAAATGACTCTTGGAATCCATGTTTCTATAAGGGACTGTTCATATTCAAGTGTCCAGGTTCATTCTTTGGCCATTGGCTCGGTGAGCTTGATGCACATGAATATATCCCGGGAAAAAATGAATCGGCTCGTTCCATTTGAGAAGTCTCACATTCGATCAGCTCCATTAGTCCTCTGGCACTATATCCCAGAAAAAAATGAATCGGCTCGTTTCATTTGAGAAGTCTCACGTTCGATCAGCTCCATTAGTCCTCTGGCACGCTCCCTGAAGATTTTCTTGTTAGAAAATTCCATCGGATCAAGCAAACCTTCTACTCCATAAGTTGTCTCTGTAATGTGTCAGTCTTCCTGGGAAAAAACACAAGTGTCTTGGTGCTTGCTGACTTTTGCTCAGGCAAAACTGGTTCTGGATGTATCAGATGACTCCTCTCGGTAATCATATGGGGAACATCATGTTTAGCACGAGAGAATCGATTGTCTGGTCGAGGAGTTAGTTGTAAGTCATGATCAGGCCTGGTCAGGTCGAAGCGATGCACGCCAGTACACTCGGAACGAGCTTTTAGCTCGGTATCTTGATGCACATGCAATCTGGATCGGGTAACTTCCATTCTGTCACGAGTAATATCCTTTCATGGCCTTTTAACATAGTAATTGCTCGATGTGTCCCTTGTTTCCAATTCTGTTTCAAGCTGCTATCCTTCCTCGACATCTTCCTCACTGTCCGGGTCACTATGGCTCAATGTACCGGCCTTTTCCTATCACAAGATGTTAGAGCGTCTCACTAGTAACGTTTAAAGAGATGACAAGATGGTTTAGCACAGCGGTTTGCTGGAGCATGCCAGAGGAGACCAGGAGATGCTCTGAGTTTCACAACGGCTCCGATTAGATCATGAAATGTTGCTGGCAGTTTCTTTCACTATTTAGATTTTAACTTTCTTTTGTTTTTTTCTACGAAATTTGATTTCTTCTTCTTCTTCTTTAAATTTGTTTATCTTTTGTTCATATATCTATTTATATTGATTTTGTGTATTTTCATGGCTTTCAGTGAGTAGTTTCTCTTTTAAGATCTAAGGATGAGGTAGATTAGCATGATTAGAGAGTGGATATTTGCTTTTGGAGAATATAATATTAATTCCTTTCAAATTTAGTTCTTAATGCTAGACTAATGTTTTTAAACTTTTTTAGGTTGATTTAGATTTTAAAGAATTTCCAACCCAAAAGATGTTGATGAAATTCTCCGAATAAATAAATATGAGATTTACACACTTAACTCATGAGAGTTATTGTCTAAAGTGTTTATTGATTGATTAAAACTGACTCTCAGTGGTTGTTAGTTATCTTTTCACAACGTAAATTTGGTTTTCTAATCCTCGTCTTTTCTAATCAAAGTGGATTAGAAAAGATAACTAACAACCACTGACAGTCATCTTTTCACAAACGTAAATTTGTTTTGTTTAGAGTTCTAAACTTCAGGATTATCATTTGGTTGATTGTTGGAACTTCATATAGTAGCTCTAGAGTCACCTAAAGTCATTGATCTCATCCTTTGATTCATTTTAGTTTTTTTTTAATCTTAAGTTACCATGTCTTTACATTTTGTTCTGTTTTTGGTATTTAATCATTTGTTGTCTTTTGTTTAAGTTTATTGTCTTCTTCAATCTTTTGTTTGATATTCAAGTTGTTAGATACAAAATTATATCTTTGTCCTTAAATTAGATAGTTTCATGTAATTTTCGTGTTGTTAATCTTTACGGATTGATCATCAAATACTACAATAATATAACTGTGTTTTATTAACTAAAAGTGAAACAAAAATCATATTATCAAGAGTGTCGTCAGATTTTCATATCACTACCAAATAAGGTAGAGAAAATCAAATTTCTAGAATGAAAACAGGACAAGCTGATAAGATTGCTTTTGTTTAAGACAGTATTTTCGAACTAGTTTTACCCCATGTCGATGCTTTGAATTGCTTTAACAATTTTTTGCTATTTTATTTTGTTTAGGTTCAGAAAGAGTGGTGCTTCACAGTCGCTGTGCCTTTCCACACCTTGCCTTGGCTCTGCTCTCTGAGCTTTACGCTCTCCTTTGGTCTTTGGAGTCCATGGTTAGCCATCAGCTGGATAATATAATCTTTGAATCCTCGTCTCTTGATTTGCGATAGGCCTTGGTTTATCCAGCTCTTTTTCCGCAGCACCGAGACTTGATTTCTCTCCTCCTTTCTAGACTTGATCTCCTCCAATCGTGGAGTATTGACTTTGTTAAGTCTTCTCGAAATGTGGCTGCCAACTCTATTGCTACTAGTGTTACCTCGGATAATAGACATTAGTCTTACGTTGCCTCTGGTGGCCCTCTTTGACTGAGGTATTTCCTGCAGCAAGAAGTCTCTAATAAGGAGACCGGGACTTATTCTACAGCTCTGAATCTGTTTTGAGTGCGTGCTCCCTCTCGTGTAGTCTTTCTACTCCTGTAATGCCTATCTGCCCCCTCGCTCGTGTCCTGTATGGATCCTCGCCTTCATGCTATCTTCTGATAGTTTGGCTCTGTTGTTTTCTTCGTTTGGTTTTTCTTTTTATGTTTATTTTTTTATCGTTGAACTTAGCTTGGTGCTCATGGTTTGGGCCGTTTTGTCTTTGTTGTTAAGGCCTTTAACTTTTTCCTTGTTCTAATGTGGGCTGATTTTTTTAACATTTTTAATGGAATTTCAAGTGTTAAAAAAAAGATTTTGTTTAGGTTTTTATAAATACTTTTTTGTATTTTTTTAATGAATATTAGAATAATTCTTATGATTTACCAAATTTGCGTACGTGAATTTGGGTAAATTTTATTTTGTCTAATGATTGTTATTTGCATTAATTTACTTATAATATATATACATATATAATATTAACTTACATTTTAATTTACTTTTTTAATGTTTCATGAATATTATTTTATTATTTTTTATAGCTGATTATAAATTTAGATTATCCTTTAATTTTTTTTTTTCAGAAACTTTGTCTTCATTATTGAATCAGATTTTGATTAAAATAATTGTATTGCTGATCGAACTTAGATCCAAGCGGATTGATCAAAGTCAATATGATATCATACGATGCAAATATAATACATCAGGTCATATTTCAACACTTATATGGTTATTTGAAGAATGATTATGACCTACATGAATCAAGAGAAAGAGAATCTATATTGGAAGAAACAGTTGTAGTGATTTTTTGAGACTGTTACGTATTAATAGAAATAAGCTTATAAAAGATCTCCAGGTGCAAGAAAAATTGTCATGCATAAATCTTCATAAGAAAATTAAAACATAAATTTTATAATAATATCACTTATAAGAATCGTTAGTATAATAGTATTCATAATATATATTTACATTAGAATAATAAAATTAATATTAAAAAAAACTTTTAACATGGTCTAATATGACACCATATGGAATCAGAATACAGTATGATACAGACGGATAGGGAGCATAATAATTAATAGCCTATGCCCTGTGCACAGATTACAAACTAGTTAATTGATAAATATTCATGTCACTAATTAGACAATGACTCTCGAGGTCAATGTCTCATTTAAAAGGAAATTATTCATGAATCTATTAGCTGTTCACATAGTAATTCAAAATTAAATACTATTTTTAAATATGTTCATAAACCAATACATTAGCAACGATGATTCAAATCTCAATGACAGCCTACTATACAAATTCTATACTAGTATCAACTAGACAACTACAACGTACTATATAATATTATCTTGTGAGATTTCCACGTAAAAATTGATAAAAAATTGAATGACCATTTAGTGTAATATGTTAGTTGTTTGCACGTCTATATAGTGACCATTTATTGTGATATGATTTGTGCACAAAAACTGCTGCCGCCTGTAGCTATTGAGCATCCGAAGTTTCATGAGCATTCACTTGTCCGCACAAAGAATACTTTTTTCACGGATCCTTGTAATATATGCAAGAATGATGTTGACGAAGGATATTCTTATGAATGTCTTGTTTGTGAAGAAAATTTTCACTTGGAATGTGTGAATCAGTCAAGAGAGGTAAACCATTCCTCTCACTCCAATCATCTTCTCGAATTTGTCACATCTGAATCACTTTCTGAAAATGCGGAGAAGGCATGTATTTTGTGTGGAGAAGAATCCCAACATATGCTTTACCATTGTTCCACATGCAACTTCAGCATCTGCATTTACTGCGAGAGGAAACCTCCACCACTCACTATTGAACATACCAAGACCCACAAGCATAAGCTCTCCCTTTTGTCAAGACTAGTCTCGTTTACTTGTGATGTTTGTGGGATGGAAGGCGACCAAAGTCCTTATACATGTATTCAGTGCAGCTTCTTAGTTCATCGAGATTGTATCGACTTGCCTCGCGTCATCAACATCAACCGCCACGATCATCGCATCTCTCTCACTCATCATCTTGGGCGTGGGGTTTGAATTGTGGATTTTGTCACCAAAGTGTTAATCAGTATTGCGGAGCTTATTCTTGCTCCAAGTGCCCCAATTTTGTTGTTCATTCGTCATGCCCACAAAAGTTCAGAGCGTGGGATGGAGTGGAGCTTGAAGGGACCCCTGAAGAAGATGAAGAAGCTCCATTCGAGGTGGTGGGTGAGAACTTGATAAAGAATTTCAGCCATGAAAATCATATTCTTCGACTAGAAAATGATGGCACAACTCGTGATGTAGAAACAAGATGTGAAGCATGTGTCTCTCTTGTCTATTCTGATCCGATATACAGTTGTGAGCAATGTCATTTCGTCCTCCACGAAACATGCGCGAATCTTCCGACGAGAAAACGACTTGTGTTTCACAACACACAGTTTAAACTATATGCCACCGACATGGATTCTTCAGGAGCCGATAAGTGTGACGCATGTGAGACATTGTTTAGCGGTTTCAGGTACAAGGCAAATACAGTGATTATATGTGTACGTTGCAGTACGTTTACTGAATTGGGATCTTATGATTTCCATAATCACCCTTTATATTATAGTGATGAGATCCCGTTTCCCAAATGTAATGCATGCCAATGTAAAGATATGTCTTTAGGAAACATGCTCTCTTGTGGTTATGATGATTGTGACTTTGAATTGGATTTCCGATGCTTCAATCTGCCAAAGGTGGTAAACCATAAATATGATGAGCGTCCTCTTACCTTATCATATGGCGAAGATCCGAATGGTAAGTACTGGTGTGATATTTGTGAGGGTGAAACAAATCCAAAAGACTGGTTTTACACTTGCTCTCTTTCTGGGGTTACGCTGCATGTCGGTTGTGTCCTTGGAGACCTCTCATTTCTCATGCCAAACCGCGTAATGGAATACGACGGGGATTTCCAATTTGAAGTGGTTGCTAACAATCATTGTACTCGACCATTCTGTGGCTTTTGTCGATGTCGATGTAGAGGCCCTTTCTTTCTGAAGACTTATAATCCAGAAATCGACTTCATTTGTTCTGCAAGTTGTTTTATCAGGTCAGATCTACGATATATAGTTATATTATGTTGTTTTATTCTCTGTTAAACTGATCAATTTTTTTTGAAACTGTTTTTTTTTGGTGCAGAGTGAAAGAGCTTTTTGAAGACTCTTGATCCTAATCTCAGAAACATTGTTTCGATAATTCAATGATTTTAAGAAGGGTTTAGCTAGCTGATAGGTCTTATCAGAATTATTAATGTATATTTGCTTATGGGATACTTATACTCCGTCATGGTCTAGATCTTTTGATATCAATGATTTCATCTTCTGTCGATTTTGTATTTATCCAAGTGTTTCTGGTGGTATCTCTGTCCAAGTATCTTGTTACTACTACATTTGGGTCCGGGTGTGAAATTTGAACTTTTACAATGTTTGCTTTGTTTAAGAACTTTTACAATGTTTACGTCTATGGTTTCTCCGTTTACGTCTATCAGAAACTCTTTGAATAACCAAAAGGACCTCAAAATCCATTGCAAATCGGGGTACATGGATATGGGATACATTCCACAGGATCTTACAATTTGCTTTACAAACTTTATTATGATATGGATGGTTATTACGAAACAAATCATGTCTGGTGTCATCTATGGCAAGGACATGAGTTCAAGCATCACCATGTGTTTGAAATTCGCGATGGCAACTTATGGGGAGCAAGAGAAGAGAGGATCTATCGTCAGTACAATTTGGTGTGAGCTTTGGATGCCACTATATCAAAAGCTTCTTCGTTGGGATCTAGTTGTATCTCTTTAGGCTTGTTGTTAGCTTCTTCCTTCCTTCGTCGTTGAATCTTTGACCTTTCTCCCATTGTCGATCCCTCCCTTCCTTCTCTATCTCTCTATTCCCCTCTGGGTTTGGATTCCTTTTTCTCCTTCACTGTTTTATGGACGACCCTAAACCCGGCGGGATAATGATGGCTAACAAAGATCGGGAGCTTCTGATTCCAGTAACAAATATCAAGAACCCTTTGTCTAGTAACTACTTGTCTGTTCATTGGCATATCACGAAGTAACTTTATGTTAGAAGAAACTCTTTGTGTGGAATATCAAGAACCCTCTAGTAACTACTTCTATGTTCATTGTAATATTACGAAGTAACTCTATGTTATCTACAAGTTGAAGACAATTGTTTGATGTCAGCCTTTTGTGTAAATTTGCTATCCAGGACTTGGCTTTATCACGTCTATTACATTTATCTTCTTGGTTGGAGTGTTCATGTCGTCATGGCTGGGGATTTCGGTTCTGAATTTGGGAGAGTGGTTTATTAAGCGGATGCCATTTGTTCGCCACATCTACAATGCCTCCAAGCAAATAAGTACTGCCATCACCAGGTATCGTAATTATTTCTTTCCCTTAAAACACACA
>KE154424.1:117874-122874 GCA_000411075.1 Sisymbrium irio | reverse complement strand
CAAGATCTAGTTTCGTTCAAGTAACGGATTCTAGCCAATTGAACGGATCTTCTGATCAATTCATAGATCCTTTCGATTCCATTAGTAATGAGGATTCGGAATATCACTATCACACATTGATCAATCAAAGAGAGATTCAACAACTAAAAGAAAGATCGATTCTTTGGGATCCTTCCTTTATTCAAACGGAAGGAAGAGAGATAGAATCAGACCGATTCCCTAAATACCTTTCTGGATATTCCTCAATGCCCCGGCTATTCACGGAACGTGAGAAGCGAATGAATAATCATCTGCTTCCGGAAGAAAGCGAAGAATTTTTTGGGAATCCTACAAGAGCCATTCGTTCTTTTTTCTCTGACAGATGGTCAGAACTTCATCTGGGTTCGAATCCTACTGAGAGGTCCACTAGGGATCAGAAATTGTTGAAGAAAGAACAAGATGTTTCTTTTGTCCCTTCCAGGCGATCGGAAAATAAAGAAATAATTAATATATTCAAGATAATTACGTATTTACAAAATACCGTCTCAATTCATCCTATTTCATCAGATCTGGGATGTGATACGGTTCCGAAGGATGAACTGGATATGGACAGTTCCAATAAGATTTCATTCTTGAACAAAAATCCATTTTTTGATTTATTTCATCTATTCCATGAACGGAAGAGGGGGGGATACACGTTACGCCACGATTTTGAGTCAGAAGAGAGATTTCAAGAAATGGCAGATCTATTCACTCTATCAATAACCGAGCCGGATCTGGTGTATCATAAGGGATTTGCCTTTTCTATTGATTCCTACGGATTGGATCAAAGACAATTCTTGAAGGAGGTTTTCAACTCCAGGGATGAATTGAAAAAGAAATCTTTATTGGTTCTACCTCCTATTTTTTATGAAGAAAATGAATCTTTTTATCGAAGGATCAGAAAAAATTGGGTCCGGATCTCCTGCGGGAATTATTTTGAAGATCCAAAACCAAAAAGAGTGGTATTTGCTAGCAACAACATAATGGAGGCAGTCAATCAATATAGATTGATCCAAAATCTGATTCAAATCCAATTCCAATATAGTCCCTATGGGTACATAAGAAATGTATTGAATCGATTCTTTTTAATGAAGAGACCTGATCGCAACTTCGAATATGGAATTCAAAGGGATCTAATAGGAAATGATACTCTGAATCATAGAACTATAATGAAAGATACGATCAACCAACATTTATCGAATTTGAAAAAGAGTCAGAAGAAATGGTTCGATCCTCTTATTTTTCTTTCTCGAACCGAGAGATCCATAAATCGGGATCCTAATGCATATAGATACAAATGGTCCAATGGGAGCAAGAATTTCCAGGAGCATTTGAAACATTTCGTTTCTGAGCGGAAGAGCCGTTTTCAAGTAGTGTTCGATCGATTATGTATTAATCAATATTCGATTGATTGGTCTGAGGTTATTGATAAAAAAGATTTGTCTAAGTCACTTCGTTTCTTTTTGTCCAAGTTACTTCGTTTCTTTTTGTCCAAGTTACTTCGTTTTTTGTCCAAGTTACTTCTCTTTTTGTCTAACTCACTTCCTTTTTTCTTTGTGAGTTTCGAGAATATCCCCATTCATAGGTCTGAGATCCACATCTATGAATTGAAAGGTCCGAACGATCAACTCTGCAATCAGTTGTTAGAATCAATAGGTCTTCAAATCGTTCATTTGAAAAAATTGAAACCCTTTTTATTGGATGATCATAATACTTCTCAAAAATCGAAATTCTTGATCAATGGAGGAACAATATCACCATTTTTGTTCAATAAGATACCAAAGTGGATGATTGACTCATTCCATACTAGAAAGAATCACAGGAAATCTTTTGATAACACGGATTCCTATTTCTCAATCGTATCCCATGATCAAGACAATTGGCTGAATCCCGTGAAACCATTTCAGAGAAGTTCATTGATATCTTCTTTTTCTAAAGCAAATCGACTTCGATTCTTGAATAATCCACATCACTTCTGCTTCTATTGTAACAAAAGATTCCCTTTTTATGTGGAAAAGGCCCGTCTCAATAATTCTGATTTTACGTATGGACAATTCCTCACTATCTTGTTCATTCACAACAAAATATTTTCTTCGTGCGGTGGTAAAAAAAAACATGCTTTTTTGGAGAGAGATACTATTTCACCTTCGTCAATCGAGTCACAGGTATCTAACATATTCATATCTAACGATTTTCCACAAAGTGGTGACGAAAGGTATAACTTGTACAAATCTTTCCATTTTCCAATTCGATCCGATCCATTAGTTCGTAGAGCTATTTACTCGATTGCAGACATTTCTGGAACACCTCTAATAGAGGGACAAAGAGTAAATTTTGAAAGAACGTATTGTCAAACTCTTTCAGATATGAATCTATCCGATTCAGAAGAGAAGAGCTTGCATCAGTATCTCAATTTCAATTCAAACGTGGGTTTGATTCACACTCCATGTTCTGAGAAATATTTACAGAGGAAAAAACGGAGTCTTTGCCTAAAAAAATGCGTTGACAAAGGGCAGATGGATAGAACCTTTCAACGAGATAGTGCTTTTTCAACTCTCTCAAAATGGAATCTATTCCAAACATATATGCCATGGTTCTTTACTTCGACAGGGTACAAATATCTAAATTTGATATTTTTAGATACTTTTTCAGACCTATTGCGGATACTAAGTAGCAGTCAAAAATTTGTATCCATTTTTCATGATATTATGCATGGATTAGATATATCATGGCGAATTCTTCAGAAAAAATTTTGTCTTCCACAAAGGAATCTGATAAGTGAGATTTCGAGTAAGTCTTTACATAATCTTCTTCTGTCCGAAGAAATGATTCATCGAAATAATGAGTCATCATTGATATCGACACATCTGAGATCGCCAAATGTTCGTGAGGTCCTCTATTCAATCCTTTTCCTTCTTCTTGTTGCTGGATATATCGTTCGTACACATCTTCTCTTTGTTTCCCGAGCCTATAGTGAGTTACAGACAGAGTTCGAAAAGATCAAATCTTTGATGATTCCATCATACATGATTGAGTTGCGAAAACTTCTGGATAGGTATCCTACATCTGAACAGAATTCTTTCTGGTTAAAGAATCTTTTTCTAGTTGCTCTGGAACAATTAGGAGATTGTCTAGAAGAAATACGGGGTTCTGGCGGCAACATGCTATGGGGTGGTGATCCCGCTTATGGGGTCAAATCAATACGTTCTAAGAAGAAAGATTTGAAAATAAACTTCATCGATATCATCGATCTCATAAGTATCATACCAAATCCCATCAATCGAATCACTTTTTCGAGAAATACGAGACATCTAAGTCATACAAGTAAAGAGATCTATTCATTGATAAGAAAAAGAAAAAACGTGAGCGGTGATTGGATTGATGATAAAATAGAATCCTGGGTCGCGAACAGTGATTCGATTGATGATAAAGAAAGAGAATTCTTGGTTCAGTTCTCCACCTTAAGGGCAGAAAAAAGGATTGATCAAATTCTATTGAGTCTGACTCATAGTGATCATTTATCAAAGAATGACTCTGGTTATCAAATGATTGAACAACCGGGAACAATTTACTTACGATACTTAGTTGACATTCATAAAAAGTATCTAATGAATTATGAGTTCAATACATCCTGTTTAGCAGAAAGACGGATATTCCTTGCTCATTATCAGACAATCACTTATTCACAAACTTCGTGTGGGGCTAATAGTTTTCATTTCCCGTCTCATGGAAAACCCTTTTCGCTCCGCTTAGCCCTATCCCCCTCTAGGAGTATTTTAGTGATAGGTTCTATAGGAACCGGACGATCCTATTTGGTCAAATACCTAGCGACAAACTCCTATGTTCCTTTCATTACAGTATTTCTGAACAAGTTCCTGGATAACAAGCCGAAAGGTTTTTTTATTGATGATATCGATATTGATGATAGTGACGATATTGATGCTAGTAACGATATTGATCGTGAACTTGATACGGAGCTGGAGCTTCTAACTATGATGAATGCGCTAACTATGGATATGATGGCGGAAATAGACCGATTTTATATCACCCTTCAATTCGAATTAGCAAAAGCAATGTCTCCTTGCATAATATGGATTCCAAACATTCATGATCTTGATGTGAATGAGTCGAATTACTTAGCCCTCGGTCTCTTGGTGAACTCTCTCTCCAGGGATTGTGAAAGATGTTCCACTAGAAATATTCTTGTTATTGCTTCGACTCATATTCCCCAAAAAGTGGATCCCGCTCTAATAGCCCCGAATAAATTAAATACATGCATTAAAATAAGAAGGCTTCTTATTCCACAACAACGAAAGCACTTTTTCACTCTTTCCTATACTAGGGGATTTCACTTGGAAAATAAAATGTTCCATACTAATGGATTCGAGTCCATAACCATGGGTTCCAGTGCACGAGATCTTGTAGCACTTACCAATGAGGCCCTATCAATTAGTATTACACAGAAGAAATCAATTATAGACACTAATACAATTAGATCCGCTCTTCATAGACAAACTTGGGATTTGCGATCCCAGGTAAGATCGGTTCAGGATCATGGGATCCTTTTCTATCAGATAGGAAGGGCTGTTGCACAAAATGTACTTATAAGTAATTGCCCCATAGATCCTATATCTATCTATATAAAGAAGAAATCATGTAACGAAGGGGATTCTTATTTGTACAAATGGTACTTCGAACTTGGAACGAGCATGAAGAAATTCACGATACTTCTTTATCTTTTGAGTTGTTCTGCCGGATCGGTCGCTCAAGACCTTTGGTCTCTACCCGGACCCGATGAAAAAAATAGGATCACTTCTTATGGATTCATTGAGAATGATTCGGATCTATTTCATGGCCTATTAGAAGTGCAAGGCGCTTTGGTGGGATCCTCACGGACAGAAAAAGATTGTAGTCAGTTTGATAATGATCGAGTGACATTGCTTTTTCGCTCCGAACCAAGGGATCCCTTATATATGATG
>KE154424.1:92396-105462 GCA_000411075.1 Sisymbrium irio | reverse complement strand
ATGTTGAAAAATCAGCGGATGAGTTGTGGTTAGGGGTGAAATGCCACTCGAACCCAGAGCTAGCTGGTTCTCCCCGAAATGCGTTGAGGCGCAGCAGTTGACTGGACATCTAGGGGTAAAGCACTGTTTCTTTATAAGTTTATCAATCTGTCTATATAAATAAATGAGATACACGATCCAGTAAGGCTTTAGAAATAATGATTGTAGAAAAAAGTTGGTTGTAGCTTTCGCGGCTGTTAATATTTTTTTTTAAAAGCACTAGATTTTAACTTTTTTCTAAAGCCATCAAATCATAAAAAAAAAGATTGTGAATGATTTTAGGGATTTTAAATATTTATAGGAAAAGAAAAGTTTGATTGGTAAATTTCTTAATTGTGGACGTTGTTATTAATTTTACAGTTAAAAATCTCAAAAGTTTAATCTCCAATCACAGCTTTAATAGAGATTTAGATTTAATATTTTAGGAAAATGCAATAATGTTTAGCAATAGGAAAACAAAAAAAAACTAAAAACTGAAAAAGTGAGGAAATAACGAATTAGTAAAATAGTTTAAAAAAACAAAAAGAAGATATAGTGGATACTAGATAGGTTGGTGACTTGGCGGATATAAAAGCTAAACTTACCCAGAAAACATAAATACGTGTTTTTTTCTTCTCAGCAAATTCAAGTATTTATTAAAATGGCTTTTTAAGCTACTTGATGGCTCTATTGTGGCTTGGATAGTCACATACATGATTTAACGCAGTCTTTTTCTCAAACCATTATTTCCCCCAAAGATCACAAAAATTAATCTCAACCGTCCGATGCATCAGTGAAGCAAATAAAGCACGTACGCGTGGCTTTCCACTCGGCCATCGAGTTTTTTCGCTTACCCCACTAAAACGATTCATATATATACAACTCCTTATCTAGAATTACCGAATTGCCACTGTTTTCGTCTTTTCTTCATTTTCTCGCCGATCTCGGTGGCGTCACCTCCTTCTCCGGCGGTTAGTGATTGACTGAGCTTATCACTTACACAGAAACATGCCGGTTGTTTCTCTAGCTAAGGTCGCTGCTTCACCGTCCATCGCGACGGGAGATTTCACGGTTCGCGTCCCGTGTAGCATTTACGGGAAACGACTCGTGTCATCGAATCGTGTATCCTTCGGAAACTCGAGGCGTCGGAGTTCTGTAAGCCATTGCGTACGTAGCGAACTGCAGAGTCCACGTGTCATTGGTTCCGTCACCACAGGTTTCTTGAAAAACCCCGACGTTTGCTTCTGTTTGATTGTTTTTTTTTTGTAGATTTTTGATTTTACGTTTTCTTAAATAGATTTATCAGTAGATAGTTCCGTGGAGAATGGTCACCTTCCGAAGGGAGATTCTTGGGCTGTACATAAATTCGGAGGGACTTGTGTTGGAAACTCTGAGAGGATCAAAGGTGTTGCTGACGTGGTAGTGAACGATGAATCCACGAGGAAGTTGGTTGTTGTGTCAGCAATGGCTAAAGTTACTGATATGATGTATGATCTCATTCATAGAGCACAGTCTCGTGATGATTCATACCTCTCTGCTTTAGATGCTGTTCTTGAAAAGCACAGAGCAACTGCTCTTGAGTTGCTTGATGGTGACGAGCTCGCTAGTTTCTCTGCTCGTTTGCATAATGATATCAACAATCTCAAAGCAATGCTTCGTGCCATTTACATTGGTACTGTTATAATATCCCTTTGTCAATGCGAAAATGTATAGTATTGTTTAGGTCATGTATATGAATGAATGGATTCTTCTGTCTCTGCAGCTGGTCATGCAACGGAATCTTTCTCGGACTTTGTTGTGGGTCATGGAGAGTTATGGTCTGCTCAGATGTTAGCTGCTGTTGTGAGAAAGGTATGAAACTCATAATATGAGAAGTAATTGTTGTTTTTTGTGATATCTTTTTCAAATGGTTTGTGTTTGGTTTGATTATAGAGCGGAGTGGACTGCACTTGGATGGATGCGAGGGATGTGCTTGTTGTTATTCCTACGAGCTCTAATCAAGTGGATCCTGACTTTGCGGAATCAGAAAAGAGACTGGAGAAATGGTTTTCTCAGAACTCGTCCAAGGTTATTATCGCGACTGGATTCATAGCCAGTACACCGGAGAACATTCCAACGACTCTCAAGAGGGATGGGAGTGACTTCTCTGCAGCTATAATGGGTGCTTTGTTTAGATCTCACCAACTCACAATCTGGACAGATGTTGATGGTGTGTACAGTGCAGATCCAAGAAAAGGTATGTATGTGGAAGCATTGCACTTAAGCCACGACAGGGGCGTGTTTCGTTTTGATTGTCATGCTAATAAATATTGTAATATGCAGTTAGTGATGCCGTTGTGCTGAAGACTCTTTCTTATCAAGAGGCCTGGGAAATGGTAAATTTGCAACCGGTTACACTTGTTTTGATGCCTAATTTTCCGTAATCATTGTTGTACACCCTAACGTTTGTGTTGATGTGCCTGTGCAGTCTTACTTTGGGGCTAATGTTTTACATCCTCGGACCATCATTCCAGTGATGAAATATGACATCCCGATAGTAATAAGGAATATTTTTAACCTATCTGCCCCTGGAACAATGATATGTCGGCAGATTGAAGACGAAGATGGATATAAATTAGATGCTCCTGTCAAAGGGTTTGCGACGATTGACAATTTGGCTCTTGTGAATGTAGAAGGGTGAGCTGATTGTTGATGTCGTGTTACACACTCAGTGGCTATTCTGTGTCTTATACAGATTATCCATTCTCTTTGCTTGCAGAACTGGAATGGCTGGTGTTCCTGGTACTGCCAGCGCCATTTTTTCTGCTGTCAAGGAAGTTGGAGCTAATGTGATTATGATCTCTCAGGTATTTGGATAATCTAGTTCAGCTTTCTGGATTTTCTTATCAGTTATGTTTTTCTTTGTCAATTGCGGTTTTAAAATATTACATAAATGCAGGCTAGTAGCGAGCATTCTGTGTGCTTTGCTGTACCTGAGAAGGAAGTTAAAGCCGTTTCTGAAGCTTTGAACTCACGTTTTCGTCAAGCTTTAACTGGTGGACGCCTTTCCCAGGTGCTCACAAATCTCTTTGAAAGATATCAACTAGCAGTTTCCATTAACTTCCATTGTAACCAGCACCCGTTTAGAAACCAGCAGGAGTCTTGATTATGCATCGGCTATTTTGCTAAACCTATGGTTTTATTGTTCTTTTTCAGATTGAGATCGTCCCTAATTGTAGCATATTGGCAGCAGTTGGCCAGAAAATGGCGAGCACTCCTGGCGTTTCTGCCACGTTTTTCAATGCGTTGGCAAAGGTTAATTAAGTGTAGTATTTGCAAAGAAAATATTGGATGACGGTTCTACAATCCATTTCGTATCCCGTTCTGCTACGAAGGTCTGTTGATACATTACCTTGTCTATAATATCTGCAGGCCAATATCAACATCCGTGCTATAGCTCAAGGTTGCTCTGAGTTCAATATTACAGTAGTCATCAAGCGTGAAGATTGCGTTAGGGCATTAAGAGCAGTGCATTCAAGATTTTACCTTTCGAGAACCACTTTGGCAATGGGGATCATAGGACCGGGTTTAATTGGTGGGACCTTGCTTGATCAGATTAGAGATCAGGTGAGTAGCTGATGTGTATCCGTGATTATAGTGACATATGGATCAAGGTTCCAGATGACCCATCCCTCAATTCTTTTACACAGGCTGCAGTGCTAAAAGAAGAGTTTAAAATTGACTTGCGTGTTATAGGGATCACTGGCTCAAATAAAATGTTGCTGAGTGAATCGTAAGTCAATAAACTCGATACATTATTTTTTAGGTAAACTTGCATTACTCCTGTATCTTTACACATTCATCATCTTTTAGGGGAATCGACTTATCAAGGTGGAGGGAACTGATGAAAGAAGAGGGAGAGTCGGCAAACATGGAGAAGTTTACCCAATGTGTGAAGGGAAATCATTTCATACCGAACTCTGTAATGGTTGATTGTACGGCTGATGCTGATATCGCCAGCTGTTACTACGACTGGTTGCTCCGAGGAATTCACGTGGTCACCCCGAACAAAAAGGCTAACTCAGGACCACTTGATCAGGTAAAGTGTTTGATATTTGCTTAAATGACTGTTGAATAGGGAAGTACAAATCTGTTCTTGTTGAGGTTCCATGGTTCGATGATCAGAGAGACTAGTTGGTAACACTCTCCCTTGTTAATGCAGTATCTAAAGATCAGAGATCTTCAAAGAAAATCGTACACACATTACTTCTATGAAGCAACCGTTGGAGCTGGTCTTCCAATTATCAGCACTTTACGTGGTCTTCTCGAAACAGGGGATAAAATACTCCGAATTGAGGGAATTTTCAGGTAGCTCCTATCTGGCTTGGTACCTCAACAAGCTGTTCAGATACCAATACAAGAGTGTTAGCTTTTCCTGTCTTTTCACCTTCACACTAAACTCTTGCTTTGATGCCTTGTTGCAGTGGGACTTTAAGTTACCTTTTCAACAATTTTGTTGGCACTAGAAGCTTCAGTGATGTTGTAGCAGAAGCAAAGCAGGCAGGTTTCACAGAGCCAGATCCACGAGAAGATCTATCTGGTACAGATGTCGCCAGAAAGGTAGGGTTTCTTTTCCTCAAATTAAGTCAATGCACCTATGTTGGACCAATTGAATAATATGGAATTTTCTTGTATATGTTACTTTTCCAGGTGACTATTCTTGCCAGAGAATCAGGCTTAAAATTGGATCTCGACAGCCTCCCAATCCAGACTCTTGTGCCAAAGCCGCTGCAAGTAAGTCTTCACACAATTAAATTCTTCGACAAGTATAATTTTTCGACATTGAGTAAACTATTCCATTGTTGATCACAGGCTTGTGCATCAGCAGAAGAGTTTATGCAAAAGCTACCTCAGTTTGATGAAGAATTATCCAAACAAAGACAGGAGGCTGAAGCAGCAGGCGAAGTAAGTAGTGCCTCTTAGCAAAACTCATTTTGAAACACCAAATGCACTATCTCGAAAAGAACTCATTCCACATTGTGTTGTGTTTGTAGGTCTTGAGATACGTAGGTGTTGTAGACGCAGTAGAGAAAAAGGGAACGGTGGAGTTGAAACGGTACAAGAAAGACCATCCATTTGCTCAGCTCTCGGGTGCTGACAACATCATCGCTTTCACAACCACACGGTACAAAGAACAGCCTCTGATTGTTCGTGGGCCTGGTGCTGGTGCTCAAGTCACGGCCGGTGGAATCTTCAGTGACATTCTTCGCCTTGCATTCTATCTCGGCGCTCCGTCTTAAGGAACACTTGTTTCTTCTAGGAACAAATATTATGGTCAAACTTTGTTTCTTATAAGCTAGAATCTGTATTTTGGATTTCAGAGATTTTTATTATTATAGAAGAAATCAAACTTCATGGCAATAAAACATCCTTAGATAAAGAGATGGTTTTATACAACAAACACTGTCTCCGTATGATTTCAACCCAACCGAAACAAAAATTTAGCTGCAGTAGCATTTCTCAATCTATACTAAGGGCAAAAACTTGTTCTACAGCCTTAACACACTCTGCATTGAAAATGGGACTAAACTGAGAACCAATCCGGTTTAACCTAAGGTCACATGTGGAAGATTTAATAATACTCGTCAGGATTTTCTTTGCTTTGAATGAGAGGGACACCATCTTCTCTCCATAAAATCCGCTCTTCGCAAATCGCAGCAACCACCTCAACATACAGTTTGTGTTCCTAATCCCAAAAATGGAAAAAAAGAAGCAAATGAAATCTTCTGAAGTGTGAAATGTAATGCTCAAACGTATTTAAGTAGTAGTAGTACCTCATGAAGAACCCTTTTAGCCAACTCCTCTGGTGTATCATTCGCAATCACACGGACTGCACTTTGAGCAAGTATCCGCCCTGTGTCATACTCCTCATCGACAAAATGAATAGTCGGACCTGAATACCTAAACGGAAGTAAAACCATAAGAAAACAAAAAGAAACACATAAACCCCATAACACTGTATAAGCTTGCAACACTTACCGAGCTCCTGACGCTAGAACAGCTTTATGCACTCTCATACCATAAAGCCCTTTACCTCCAAAAGCCGGAAGTAACGCAGGATGGATATTCAGAATCCGTTTGGGAAAAGCTTGGACTAGCTCAACCGGTATAAGTTTCAAATATCCAGCTAGCAGAACAAAGTCTACACCATACTTCCTGTTCATTAAACCCAATGTCTGAGATTCACTTTAAGGACAAAGATACACAACTAAAAACATGGATAGAGAAGTCGCCAACCTAAGAACATCCACAAGCTCTGTAGGAGAGAGTCCATCAGATGATTCTTGTTGCGGTTTTGGGAATACTAAAACAGGAATGCCATTGCTTCTTGCATACTCAGCACCTCCACAATCTGTATTGAAGTGTCCCAACATTCACAAATCAATGCACATTATTACGACGTATCAATTCAACAGAAACATCAAAAGAGACAACTAAAGGCAATACCTTTCTTGTTAGTGACCAACAAAACAACATCCCCTTTAACTGAACCGCCACTGCATCCTTGATGAATCTTCTTGAAATTAGAACCACCTCCAGACACAAACACTGCAAGCTTCTTCCTTCTTTTTGCTTCGTCTCTCGAACTATCAACCTCAGCTACAGTTGGAGCTAACAAAGAAGCTCTTACAAGTGGTCGAATCCTCATCGAAAATCGGTCCACTGGGCTTCGAGAGGAGAAGGAGAGAGCATTTCGTGAAGGCGAATATAGAGCAATCGAGGTTTCTCGCGGTGGATTCGCTAGGAAGGTGAATTGGCTCGAGAACAAAACCCGTGATGCCATTGGTTCAGAAACTAAAGTCCGACGGTGTTAATCGGCGGCGAGTCGGAGGTTCGCTTTTGTCGGAACAAAGTCTCGGAAAGTTGTCACTTTACATGTTTCGGTTTTTTTAAAAAGGGCATTTTTAGAGAACACCTTGCCGTCTCTGTTCAAATCTATCCTACTGCGTGCCGTTTAATATATATAAGAACAGCGCGCTTTGTGAGAAGGAAGAATCTAACATAGATGTTAAGGACTCAAAAATTCCTAAACACCAAATATGATACTAAATTTCTTTTTCTTTTTAATAAACAAAAACACTCTTTGATTAGCAAACAGATTAGTAGAAACTCACTTTGGAGGACGAAATATATATAATATAATTGATGGATGAATTTATTTATTATATATTAAAGGAGAAATAATTAGAGATTATTTTATTGATCTGTCATTTCTTTATTTTTTAAGATTTTTTTTTGTTTTCATTTTTTATTTAATTTTCATATTTTCAAACACTATTGTATCTTAATTTCTTATTTATTTGGTAAGAAAATCAGATATTATATATCATATTAAATTTCAAATAACTATATTATTATTAAAAATTAAACAATTATCATTTAACATATTCTAACTCAATTTATGATTTCAGCGTTTTACTTATCAATTATTTTAAATATTTAAAGTAGGAGTGTATTGAATATGATATTTAAAAGTAATTAAAGTAATTTAATTTTTATTGAGTTTTTGGAAGATTTGGGATAATTAGGAAAATTGTGGTGATTTTAATTAAACCATCCTAAAATTCCACCTAAAACCATGAGATAATAACTTTTATATTTATTATTAAAAAATTCCATCAAATATTTCCAGTAACAGTGAATTTTAGAATGAATTTTAAAATCACAAGTCCAACAACACTGGATTTTAAAGTCTCTTTTAGAATGCATGATTGAACAACAGTGATTGACCAAAAAAAATAAAAAGAATGACAGTGAATTTATCAATTTAAATTAAATCACTTCAAATCATCTCAAATCATAAATTGAATACACCCCCCTAAATATTATATATCTTATCATTTTTAAAAAACTATATAAATTATAAATTTTATGTACAAAAATATTTATCATTGTAAATGATAAATCAAGTTGTGGAATCAAATATGAATAAACCATTCCATACCATTTTATTCAACTGAAATAAATCATTCCACACCATTTTCAGTTGCAGGCAAAGAAAGACTCAAAAAGCTGGAGTGTGGCTAAACGTCATTTTAAAGGCCGTCATTTTAGGCTCTTTTTATACCACTAATACTAAATATACATTAACTCTTCTTTATTGCTAATCAAGTGGTGAAGAAGAAACAGAGCAAGCTTAAGATAACAGACCTTTCAAAGTGAATTTGAGATTTAATAATTTACAGAATCAAAAACAGTGTGAAGTGGTTTCAGAAAACATACATTGTTTGATTCTCAGATTCGCATTTGAGATTAAGTGCAGCAAGCTGTGGATATATGCTTTGCCTTCCGTTGGCTGTTTAAGCATTATACATATAACTTTGTCCCTCCAATTGAAGAAACGTTAGGATTTTGCCTAAATTACTAATTCCTCTTTCTTCTGTCACAATCTTCTTCTTTTATATAAAAAGCTCATTGGCGAGATGAGGAGGGTATTGTGGTTTTCTTTAAAGAAAATGTCGTCACAAAAGAGTTCGCATCATAAGGCAGACTCCAACATTGAGCTTGATGTGAGTATCTTTATGTTCTTCTTATCGAGTTCTTTAAACTCTAACCAAAAATTTATGATCTTGCTTGTGATTTTCTTGTTAATTTGTGCAGACCAATAGAAAAGCATGGATTTTTCAACCGAGTGGTCTTAATTTCGTTTGGGGAGGTGGTGACTCAAGATATTGGGTTGTCCCTAAAGAACCACGGTACATTCCGATTCCTTTAGACTAAACCGACATTGTGGGTTACTGATACCAAGTCTGATCACTTGATTTTTGTTGGTTTTAGGGTGCCTGCTGAACTGAAGATGGTGAGTTGGTTAGAAGTAACCGGTTCGTTTGACAAGACTGAACCCGGCAAAACATACCGAATCGGTTTTAAAATCTCGTTTAAACCAGATGCTATCGGTTGGGATGCAGCCCCACTCGTCATGTCAGCTAAAATAGGAAAGAAAGGCAAAACGGTGTGGAAAAAAATCAAATCTGTTAACCAGAACAAAGGCAGATCAGAACCGGTCAATATACCTGACGAATCAGATGGCCGGTTACAAATCTCGGTTAGTCCCACAGCGGTTAACCAAGATACCAAGCTTCAGTTTGGTCTATATGAGGTGTGGACTGGACGATGGAAGACCGGTTTGTTGATCCATGAAGCCTTTGTTCAAGAAGTGTAAGAGGACATTGATCATCATTGCCGATTTTCATCGTTCGAAACACAAATCTTATTACTATATAACTCAAACTCCATCGATTAATTTCTAAAATAAAACGAGCTGCTCATAATAATGTAACTGAAAGAGGTAAGCCATAAAGCAATATAATACCTTTCTTGAACAAACAATTCAGAGCAAGTCTTAAAGTTCTGTATGATAATCCTCCGGCTTAAACCATAAGGAGAAATCGATTCCTTTTGTCTTCAAATTCTCAGTAGCTGGTGCGATTCTATCCAGAAGCTACAACGGTTTAAACCAGAAAAAAAAATTGTCAGACTGAATCTTTTAAGTACACAGATTAAAAGCACTTAGAGTTGATGAAGACCTTGGAATGAAGAACGCCGTTAGACACCAAAACAGACCTGTCGAACACGGTAAACTTCCCTCCATCCATTCGAGTCACAGCTCCTCCAGCTTCCTCAACTATCTGTGTTCAAATTTCAGACATGGGGTTCAACCTCAAACAACATATGTAGTTTGGTAAGAAGAAAGACAAGAAGGGATAAAGGAGATTACAAGAACACCAGCAGCCATGTCCCATGGCTTTAAACGGTACTCCCAATACGACTCTGCAATCCCGAGTGCCACGTGACACATGTCAACAGCTGCAGCACCGAGCCTACGCACTCCACGACTCACATCAGTGAACTCTTTGAACAACTCCATGTTAGTACTCCATGCATCATCATGTTCATATCCAAACCCTGTGATAAGAAGTGCTCTCTCCACCTACAGTCAAAGCAACGAGTAGATGCGTAAGAACACCAAAAAAGTTGCGTGCACGCACCATGTCGAAACGAAACTGGATTCCAGAGTAAGTTTTACTTACAGCATCGGTGTTACTGACATGAATTTTCTGCCCGTTACACAAAGCTCCACCACCTAAGAAATGAACTAGTTAGATAAATCTTCGCAATACAGAAGCATGGACATAAGAAACATTAACAAAATTGTCACATTGTACCTGCAGTAGCAGAAAAGGTTCGAGTGTTCCAGCACATTGGACCACCAACAAACTCTACCTACATCATTACAGTTGTGTTACTTATCCTATTAACCAAAGAATCAGCAAAGAGTTGTTATAGTTAGTTTGTGCACGTATGTATTAAATTACCACAGCAGCAGCGGCGGGATTTCCGCGATATAGAACACCAACAGAGACAGCAAAACTGGGATATCCATGAGCAAAATTGGTTGTTCCATCTATGCATAAAAGGAAGAGATTTTTACTCAATTCTCAGAGATTATATCTTAAGCAAAACACACACACATGAAGAGAAAGCAGTGAGATTTGTAAAGAGAGCAGAACCTAGAGGATCGATGCACCAGAGGTAATCAGAAGACGTATCGCCGATAATACCTCCTTCCTCACCAAGAATGAGATGATCACTGAAATTCTTTTTCACTACTTCCAAAATAGCAACCTCGCTTGCTTTATCAGTACTGCAAATTCAGCCAATCAAGTAAAAACATGAACATAGATAAAACCTCAATCTACACAAACTAACAACAACTTTTAAAAACTGAAGATTCTTAAGAACCCTTTAAATGCTTCAGGCAATCAAGCCACAGCGCAGTGAACATGATGCGCATAATGGACAACAACAACAAAAAAATCAAATCAGATAGACAAAAACTAAAAGCAGAAGATTCTTTAAGTTGAGTCCTTACTCAGTTACCAAGTCAGTAAGGCCTTTATAAGTGATATTCCTTGGCTTATTTACAGCTTCCATTACCACCTGCCAAACAAATCACAAAACAAAACCACAAAAGTAAGTGAAATTCATCACTTCAAGATTGGTTTTTTCCATTCTATGAATCCAAAAAATCAGAGTCTCAGCAAAAGTTCCTTTTTTTCTCAAATCAAATCCTCCAGCTCGGATATTGGTATTGTAAAGAATTGAAATTTGAACCTCAGCTCCGGTTTTAGCGGCGGCTTCAACTACTTGAAGGAGCTGTGCAGGCGATATAGGTCCGGTGGTTTTAGCACCAATTCTAGGATAACGCGTCTGATCAGAAACTTCAGACAGAACAGCTTTTGTTTGGAGTCTCGTCGTGGACTTGAAGCTGTTAGACGAAACCATCGAACATCCATGTCGGAAACTTCTGGTTACTGTCCGGCATGAAAATGGGTTTGTGAGAGACAGTGATGATCTTCTGGATAAGTGAGAGATTCTCATTGACATGTTCCCCGAGAAAATCAGAGACCTTCCCATCGCCGGAGAATTACTTGAAAATGGAGTTCTGTTTTGTGTAATTTTGGCTTTTAGCTTTAATTGTAATATATATATATCAAACGTGGCCGAGTGAGTGGACGGAGGAGAGAGTGTAAACACAAAGCTAATAGAAAGACAACAAAAAAAAACTATGTTTTTACCAAATGTTATCTGAAAAGAATTACAAAGATTGAATTTTTTTAGTGTAAAATCAGAGTGGTGAAGGAAACAAAGGTAAGAGTGCTGCAGGATACAGTGAAGATTCCTTCTTCATCCTCTTCAAACAAATGGGAGAACAAAACGTATTATTACAGTAGTAACCAATAGACCTGAGATCGTTGATTGACAAATCACACTCGCAACAGAAGCTAAGCTGTCTGAGTCTAACAATTGAATCCATCAGTAATGATTCTGACAATTGAATCCATCAGAGGCAGCTTCCAGTTACATAACTGAATACTGTATGGTCCGTATTCGAAGACATGACTCTCAAGTCTCAACCATTGCAGATGAAAGTATCATTGCAATCCCCCAAAACGGATTCTTGATTTTAAATCTAATTACTTTGCAGATGAAACCCAATTCAACCATCGATCCTCTCTTCATCTACTCAAACGCATTCTTCACATTCTACCATATGTATGTGGCAAAAGCTACACGAAGATGTTCATTCTTATTTCAATGATCTCATCTCCCAATTCTCTTACAGATCACGAAAGAATCGAACTTTCAAAGAAATCACTAACCCTAATTCCAATATACGAAGCTCACTAGAGCCAATGAGCTTTCTTGACAACAACAAAGAGCCAACTTTCTTGAATCCTCTCTCTCCCTCTCTCTCTCTGGTTCGTTCGTTAACTAACGCTGCTCAAAATTGCACTGATGACGAGAAAAACAGAGAGAAAGCGAGAACTGAGCGTCCTCGCACTGTTTGCGCTTCAAGCTAGTTCCACCGCTGGAGCAAAACGACCTCACCGCCTCGTATTCCTCAGGACAAGCCTCTGCCACGATACACTCCGCCAACGCTTTGTTCAGATGTCTGCAACCGGACTTTCTCGCCGGTCCTTCCGGCATCCGACGATGACACTGAAGCAAAGCTTCTTGCAACCGGTCGCAAGATCTCATCGGGATTCCCTAATTCTGATTTTGTCCGGTGAACCCGTCTGCTCTCTCTGTCTCAACTGCCTTTTGTTGTTTGATGAGCCCATTTTCTTATTCAATTCATTTGTTGGGTTTGGGCTTTTCTGTTTTCAGCCCATGTTCTCCATTAAGCCCTGCTTCTCATATCTGCAAAATATATATTAAATTTGTTGTTTTCCTAAATTTATACCAATCGAAAAAATATTGTTTGATCAATTTTATAATTATGGATTTCACGTTATTATTAATAAAAATATTTGTTTATGTGTTAATGATTTAAATTAAATACTTAATTATTGACATAATGGACATATGTTAATATTTAATCAGTTTAAAAATGCCGATAACATTGCAAGAGATATTCATTTTAACCATTAATATAGAAAACTAGGTGGTTGGCGCGGACAAAAAGCTTTAGTAAATTTAAAATTTTTAGAAAAATATTTTAAAA
>KE154417.1:11701-27270 GCA_000411075.1 Sisymbrium irio | reverse complement strand
AATTTGTGAACACAGTTACACAAAGATATCCAAAGGTCTCTCATCTCCCTCTCATTGTGGCAATAAAATCTTGTTGTCTGGATTTGAAATGATGGGTCCATTTCTACAAAAACCATAAAAAAAAAATCAGAAACTCAGGCCACATAGAGACTAACAATATTTTCATCACAACTAAAAACCAAAACACAATCTTTCACTCGATTGCAATCTATGATTCCTTATAAAAGCTTTTGAATTTCATAGCAAATTTCACTCTCGAAGACATTTCTTCATCAAAAGGAGAGATTTTCAAAATGGAGCAAAAAATCTGATACCTGCGAGAGTAGAAGACGTTGTTGTTTTCGAGAACAATCTAATAGTTTTGTTACAATTCTAACTGCATCCTATCATTCAGACAAACAAAGGAATCATTTTTCTTATAATGAAAAATTTGATTTTTTGATTTCGATTCATGAGAGCAAAAAAGGAACACGGGGGGTGATAACGGGTGAGACGGAGAAATCGAGACACTCGCCGGCGATTTGTCAATCCAGTTATTAGATAAACTGGATGGGGCGAGAGGGCCGGAGACGACAAGACCGCTTCCGACGTGGCTGCGTTGGTAGATCTGACCGTCGCAGCTTAAACAACCAAAGGAAGAAAACCAGAAGGTAAAGAGAGATCCGAGGGAAGAAGAAGAATGAAACAAGAAATGAGAAAGGTTGTCAGGTTTGAAACCTCCATTTCCGCTTCAGAGAGAAGCTGCTATGAATCAACGGGAGATGAGACTGTTTTTTTTGTTTTTTTTACTTCAGGAGTGTTTTTTTTTTCAGTCTTTGTAAGTGTTAGCGGAAAGATAGAAATTTGGTGAAGTGTTTTGCCTCCAAAATAATTTTTTAAGTTATAATAGCTACTTTTGGATTTCCGCTTAGTAACTTTTTATCTCAGCTTAAATTTAATGCTACTATAGAGTTGACGTCCAATTTTGGTACTTTTAATAGCAATTGGTGAATTCATGCTACAATGATCTGTTACCAATACTCATATTTCTTGTAGTGCTAGAATCCATCCCAAGTTTTGATAATATGGACCTTTATCTTAAAACTATCGGAAACAGGAGAGAGATCGCCGATGAGCACCGAAGATGAGGTTTTCCTTTTGAAAATCAACATTGCTACTTTTGATATATATCATAAAACCAGTCACATGAGTATTTATATACATAATAAGTCAGCCGAAAAAAATAAAAGTAAATAATACCGATTGGTAAATTTATAGAAAATTAAAATCATACATCGAATAAGAGATATTTCCAAATCTATTTAGATACATACAATTAAAAAAAATTTAAAAATATACAATTATATTAACAACTTCAAACAAACAAAAAGTAGTTAGATAAAGTCGAATATACGCCATTGGAAATAACTTTAGGGTTTCGACCACACCAGCTGTTGTAAAATATAAAAAGCAAGCGTAAAGATAAACAAATCAAATTATGTAAATTATACAATTATACAGTTATATCAATATATCAAAACTGCATAAAGGAATGTAGATAAAGTCGAATATACGCTTATCCCAAAAAATTTAGGGTTTCCACAGTTGCGACAGTAGAAATACGTTCCGGAATTTAATTATATGAACTGGTGAATAACTTTGAATTACCCTGTCTACTCATTATTTATAACATCAAAAAAAATATATAAATTTATAGTCAGGAAAAATATACATATTAATACATCCACGACTGTAGATTCAGCGAAATTATTTGAACGCGTGTATCCTAGCGTGCAACATGGTGGTGGACGGTCATAGTACCAATACACGATACTGTCACCCTAAAGTATCTTAAACCATATAAAATAAGACAATGTTGAATATACACAGTATCCTTGTTTTTTTTTTTCAAAATAAAAAGAACACACCGTCAAAGCAACAAAATAAACGAAGAAATAAAACGATCTTGAACCAATTTTATTACTAACATCTAGAATATAAAAGTCAGTAATGGAACTCATTCCATTATACTAAACCCTAAAATCTCCACCCGATACTGCAACCAGCGTGAAAAATATAGCAACCTCTCTCTTACAAAAACACTAAGCACACATTTGATATACATCCTTTGCCCGGTCATCGCACCAGTATATCCACCCATTGCAAGGAGTACATGTGCATAAATAAATTGTGAAAAATTCAGAAGACATGCATTCATCTTATTTTTCTCGAAAAGCATACTTATCCGTTGACCATCCACCGCGTATAATTTTACTAATGAGCGAATATAATTTCAGGATACAATTGTAATGGAATCATTCAAATAAATATATAGCAGGTCAAAAGTTGCTCAACCGAGAAGAATCCAAAGAAATGCATTTATTCATAGTCCAAAGGTGAATAAATGGTTAAAAAGAAGTAATTAGGTCATCAATACAAACTACACCATATCCTAGGATAATTATAATAGTATAGATTACATCGAACTAATATCCAGCTGTAAATCCAGGAAAAAAGCAAATATGTAGACCAAATACAATCTCAACGTCCAATATGTATGAGTACACAACATAGAGAATAAAACGTAGTGATAAAAATTAAATAATAAAGTGAAAATTTTAAATAGATAAGAGTTCGTGTCCCATTTCAAATCAATCACCAGTTACTCGTATTTGGCGACGCGGCTGCACAGAAAAAATTATAAAATATCTCAAGCTCAACCATCCAGAAGCAACTATCGCACAACCAACAATCTTCGTTACCATAGCTATACCAAAGATCACATGATCTATAATTATTGCAGCTGCAACCATAAACTAATGGGAGGACAGAATCAACAAACTCGATTATTTTATTCTTTAGAACACGTACCATACATGGCCATTCTCATCTCCTAAGCATAATAGCAGAACTAAATCCTGAACAACATCCCTTGTCAATCCCAAGTCGGTAACATAACAATTCAAGAACGACTTACAAAGCATAGCATAAGTATATGTAGCAATCAGCCAACCACCATCTGAAACCAACTTGATGTTACGAAGGCCTTTGTCATGTTTACCATTCAGAAAATAGTCAT
Source organism: Sisymbrium irio (assembly GCA_000411075.1). Lineage (NCBI taxonomy): Eukaryota > Viridiplantae > Streptophyta > Magnoliopsida > Brassicales > Brassicaceae > Sisymbrium > Sisymbrium irio. The sequence goes on along the minus strand of KE154417.1, from coordinate 24,212 downwards.
GAGTTCCTTTTATATAGATTGCACAATAGTTACCTGGCTGATCCCGCGACAACAAAAACAGATCGACCAATGCATAAACTGCATCTAGCTCTGTAACACACTTGAGATCTCTGCAGCTGCGACGCAACGCAATTAAATCTCTGATTGAATTTTTACATATTTGTATGGCAATTAACTCTTGCAACTCAAGTGGAAAAGAAATGAATCTCGATCCTGCCACATTTCGAATGAGGTATGAATTACGACCATGGACAAACGGTATATATACAGAACGACAAATTACACATTTTTATTAATTTTGTTATATATACAATATATATCCACCCCAATAATATTTGTTTTCCTTTTTCCTAATTTATCGTATCCATTTATGGAAAATATACAATTAGTTACCTAACAATACGACGAAGATATAATTATGAGATACTCACATCTAGTGATTTACCTTTGTCTAAACGGACACGGTTAGCATATATATATCATATACGTAGACCCTTTTTACACCCAAATAAACTTAATAATGATTTGATACATTTCCTTACGATATATATATATATATATATATATAGCATCTGTATATCGTATGCGTATACACCTTTTCACACCAAAATAAAGTAAACAACGATTTGACATATTTCCTTGTACTAAACGAACGCTAACAAAATCCTAATATAATAAATAAAATATGCAGTATTATAAATCTAAACATTAAATATATAATATTCCAACGTACCAAGCGGCACAATTAGACAAATGCAATAACAATTAATAAACAACCCCGCAAAACAAAACAATATGATAAAAAAATATTCACTCCTGATTTTCGATTGTCTCAAATTCTTTTCGCATAGTATCAGCCTCTGGAATAGATGGTTCCAACACAACACATGTGCAATCATAAGCAAGTCGTGACAATCCATGCACATATTCCACAACACATACTAAACAAATTAAAATGACATATACTACAATTAACATGCGTAATATTACAGATATAAGCACCTTCAAAAACTCAAGTTTCACAAACTGCAGCATGCATATAATGATGCTACCACCACAGCGCGACAATCCACTCAGGAAATCTCGAACATAACGCTCAGATAATCGGCAGGATAGACGGTATCCACTGCAAAATTAATATCAAACAAATAAACATAAAGTAGATTAACAATAAACAATCGAACCAAAAACAGCTGTAGATCAAAACCAAAAAGTAAAACATGGCACCTCAAGTTTTCAAGCTCAAGATATATTTCATCTCCAATGAAAATACCAAAGGAGTGCTCCCGACGAACATAGTCACCAACACACATCAGGCAACCAATCACATCTTCGAAAAACAGAAAATATACGAAAATCATGAATGGGATGAAGTTCAGAAAATAACGATGATGACACGCTAATAATAAGAACATCTACCAACATAAACCATTGTGTTGCATGCACCAGACAGAACAGTTTTAAATTCAGTAAAACTCGGGAATTGGTTAGGGTTTTAATATATGTGTTATAAAACACTGCATCTGGCCGGTATTACCCGAAAATTTTGGAAGATGAGCCAGTCACTTTTTTCGACCATAGATTCAAAACTATGATCATATCCACCGATATCTGTATACATGATCTTGTTGCCCTACAAACAGAATAGCATAATCACAAAATAATCTAACATTTTGAATCTGTCATAGTACACACGACGATGAAACTACAAAATTATCTAGGCGTACAGAATACCATGTCATCGCAAAGGACCAGAACTGTAGATTCACTGAAATTATCGGAACGGGTGTACCGTCGCAGAATCTTGACGCAAACTCCCAAATTGTCCACGCCAAAACACAGATCAGAAACACCAACCAAACAATCGAATTTTAGATTAGAAGACATTAGAGACATACCGAAACCTAATGCAGAACAGAAAATAACAATGTTAGTTTTTTTTAAAACAACGCACATAATAAACCAATATAGCGGTATTATACCAATCGATCTACTGTGAGAAACGAACGTTATCTCAAAAAAAATCTAATGATCATCTATACAACAGATGTGGAAAAACACCAACAAATAAGGAAGTACGAAACAAAGGTACGCTCTCCCATATACTACTATTACACCATACTATCGATGATATAATAAATATAATCAGAGTACAACAAAAAAGAACGTGAAGAATAACCATGCAAAACATAAAGCATACCCTAAAAAGCAAAACAACTCTACCGAACCCTAAGCTCAACGCATACCCTAACAAATGAAACACAAAGACGCGTTATTTATGTGCTTGCTAAACAAAAAGTGTTGTTTATATGCTAAAAAAATAGAACCTATTCAAAATTATCTTTATTTTAAAACGATAAACATTGCAAATTTTTTATATCAATCCAAAAGATTTGAACAATTTCCATTTTTTTATTATAAAGGATAACCAGAAAGAATATACCCTATAATTCCATAAATTATAAATATCAAATATTTTAAGAATTTCCATATCTATTACACAGGATATAATAGAATATACTATATTATCTTCTAAATGTATCATCGCCTAGATGATCCAATATGGAGAGTTTACATAACAACACATAAAACTGATCTCATATATTTTTCATTTAGGATTATCGAGACAACTACAAAATCGTAATATTTTTAATACCAATACCACGATGGACTGTCGAACCTATACTCAATTTTGTATATATTAATTCGCAAATACTTAAACCAGATTATACGATCGTCGCCATAACATAATCGATATTTATTTCAAATTGTATATAACTTCAGACAAATCATAACATATCATAATCAACTCAACTCAATAGAAAACTACGCAAACGAATTATCGCCTTGTTTTTAATACACTACCACAAAATAATAACTCATCGAAATTATATCATAAACAATGACAATGGCCTAACAATACCAAATTAAAACCAAACTACAAAAATACGTTAATCAGATAACTTCGTCAGTAAAAAATAAACTCTCATTTTATTAATTTAAAAATAAATTCTCATATTACAGAATGATGCAACTAAGAAAAAATCCATCGGAAAATAAGCAATGATAAATTCTCGGCCATCAAGGAAGTCATAATTGTTTTCACCAAGCTACCAGTCTGGGCGCTTCATGCGTGCAATGTCCATTCTTCTTTTCTTACGGAAGAGTCTGCTCAAAAAAAACTTTTATATAAAATCAATATACACAAAATAGATGATTACATAACACTTACGACCATACCAACCATGTAAATATCTCATTCATGACGGTATTAAAATATAAATAAATTACCTCGACACAAAGTCATCGATCTCCGGAGAAGTTGGATTCAATAAAACTCGAGTAGGGTGAGTAGAAGAGATAGTCACATTCCCTTCACAAAACAATAAACAATTATTAAATTTCATATCTACAGTATGAAACTCACGAAACTCACGAAACTCGAATAGAGAATAGATGGTATACGTTAAATACCTGCAAAATAATCTACTATCGCCCACTCAAAACACAAATGATGAATTCAGTACGACACGCTTTCCATGAAACATAAAACTCATCGGCCATTGAACCAAATAACTCACACCGCAACGGCACACCACTGCACATGTAGAAGTAGCGGACTAAACAAACAATTTTTCTAACGAATAAAGAATGCCCTAAAATAGACTAAATACATAGCCATCAAATAAGTTTAATATCTAGCATCCACCAACGAAAACTGTATTTTCCTATGATTACTGTTCTTAAGCAGTAATTTATCTTGATTATCTGGCAAAAGCCATGACTTTCTTACTATAGACATATCGTTTGTATCCACCGAACACCTCGTCCATTCTTCAAATCCCTCAACACTGACAACCTTTCCAATCACATGTACAAACAAACAATAACAAAAATTCAATAAACACGACACAAAAATAAATAAACAGAGAAATGACTAGACACAGACCTACTAAATAGTCATCACAATGAACACGTTCGAGAATGTCCTTAAAATCAATAAACCGAATAAATTTCCTTTCACTTTTCCAAGGACTCCGATTAATAACACTATGAGAGAAGAGAATCAGCTTATAAAGATGGTTAATAGTCTTACAACACCCAACTGATCAACCACGACGAACTCACCAATATTAACCCAAGTATCTTTGATCAATCTCATATCAAAAATCGCACGCATTGCATCGTTAACAGAAACATGAATATGAGTACCTTGTTAAGAAATTAAACAGTTAGATCCAAGTGATACAATATACGTCGCTAATAAAAATTAAACTTCCAAATAGAGGAACATGATCACCTGCTCATTCACGACTATGCATTCTAAGGAACTACGGCCAAAAGCAGTATCCTGCTGCCAGACACACATCACTTTAACAAACACACGACATCCGGCCTTAGACGGTCGCAAACGCGAAACACTATCAATACCATCCCGGTCACGATCAACACAATTGTTAATATCGCGGAAAGCATAATGTACATAATCACCTAAATCATCATCTTCTGAACCACAATCAGTGTCACCATCGTCGAAACAATAATTATCTTTTGAATCATCATTATCCGTCTCCTCACCAGAGTCATCAGACGGATCGTCACCATCATCGTCATATTCGGTATATTCCGACCCACCAGATCCATCAGATGAAGAATCATTTGGATTATTTTCTGTCTCTTCACCAAAGTCAACAGACGTACCATCGCTATAATCATCACCCTCGGCATATTCGGACCCACCAGATCCATCAGAGTCACAACTATCACCAATTCATCCGCAATCATCCAAGGAGTCATTGTCTCCAGCATCCGAAAGGTCACAATTCCTACGGATTCCAGATAAACTGCCATCAACATATGCTTCACGTAAATGAGGACCATTCTCCAAAGATGACTCATCCTGACTCAGTCGAGTATCTGCCATTCCTCCAAAAATTAAGAGACATAATGAACGTGAACAGTAAAGAATGCAAAAGAAATTAAATGTTAAACTCAACCGCAACAGCAAAAACAACTCAACATTGGTACATCGACTACTCAAGGATCCATCATGCATCAACCAACATCCACTGTTGCAATCCCAACGAAAAATATATCTGGTCGATTCAGATTCACCTGTTATGTAACCAATTATTAGAAACGATATAAAACAGCACACAAACGATGTTCCATAACTACACCATAATAAAACATGGAATATCGATATAACTTACTGTTCATAACAGACACTAAAGACAAACAACTCCGCCCGAACACCGATATACGAAACTTGGAATCGGGGTTGATACCTACAAATAACAAAGTCACAAACAAAGCATGATGGAGAATAAATAAGCTAAATTTTTAAATTACCTTCTATGAAGTACCTCCGTTTGTGTACAACCCATGTATCCAGCAGAGGAGACCATATGAAGCTATTCGAAAAAACTATATCATAGAATATGTCAGTGATCCAAAATACCAACGAATACATTATAAACAATAATGTAACCAAAATAGAATTTTTTTTTAGTAACATCAACAAACACATAAGGAATAGTATAAGGCCCCGTCTCTAATGGAATAGACTGCATCGAATGAAGTATCAAATCGGATTGATTAAACGTTTATTTGCTTGAACCTCTACTACAACAGTATGCGCAAAACTCTACAGAGACAAATTAAACAAATATGCACAGTCAACATCGACACAGAAGGAATATCGTCAGTATCAACAGTCAACACAAGCACAAATCACATAAAAATTATATCAGAATCACCATAAGCACAAATCATAAAAAGGAACATTAGATTTAGCCACCTCATCGCTACTCAGTTCCCACGTAATCATGACCTTTCCTGGATATCCAAATACGTACGACGAAGAGCACATACACAACCGAACATGTAAATATAGAAACATGCCTCGAATAACAAAAGCCGATTGGTATGAAGCGCTGTAGAGAATAATATAATCAAACCATTAACCTTGGCCGACACGTTACCAATTGAAAATAGGAAGAGATGATATTTATACAGGAATATAAAACATGCCTTTTATCTAATTAGACGATAAATACGAATAATAGGAATATTCATAGGCCAAAACAGATAGGAATAGAAAACATGTCTTATCAACGATAAATATGAATAATAGGAATATTCTTCGGCCAAATCATATGGGAATAGGAAACATGTATTATTATTTTTTTGATCAGATGATATTTATGTATAACATGAATATTCTTCGCCCAAACAATTATGATGTATATCGGCGTATATATACACATTCCATATCAACATAATATCACCTATTATTCACATTATTTTCTTTGATTATATCCAATTTAATTTTGATGTATATCGGCGAATATATACACATTCCATATCAAGATAATATCACCTATTATTCACATTATTTTCTTTGATTATATCCGATTTTAAAAAAAAAAACGATTTTTTAATGATGCGAAAAGATGAAAAAACCAACTCTCCTTTTGTTTTCGTTAAGGGTAAATTAGTAATTTCAATTATAACTTTCATTGTGGACGCATAACGCTTCACAAATATAGATATATATGCTTTATTAAAACATCCAGAAGTTTATGAAAACATCGATAAATTCCTGTAATGATTGAGAAGACAAAGAACTAAGCATGATCATTTGTGTCCGGCTTGGCATCATTTTGGAGAGGAAAATGTGCCTAGCCGGTCAGCATTCTCGATCGTTATCGTCCGGCTCGACATCATTTTGGAGAGGAAAATGTACATACCCGGTCAGCACTCCCGATCGTTGTCGTCCGGCTCGGCATCATTTTGGAGAGGAAATGTGCCTATCCGGTCAGCACTCTCGATCGTTATTGTCTGGCTTGGCATCATTTTGGTGAGGAAAATTGATAGATACCGAGGTCAAACACCGTGCCAAGAATCTATGGATAACTCGAAGGATGAGGATCAGCATGAACCGGAAAGGAATTCACCGAGACAAGATGGAGCTGGAGGATCAAGAGGAACCGGAAGGATTTTTGCCCGAGAAGACATCGAGGTTGCTTGGGAAGATCACAGTTTTACCCGAGGATTGGAGAGTCTCATTGTGCAGTGTTCTGGCTTAACCCATCACAATCTGGAATGAGGCTACGCATGGAACTACGACCCGGAGACCGAACTCACCGACCCAACTGTGACCAATCTCGTCTAATTCCATCAGAAAATGACAACGGTCGAGGCAGAACACGATTCGCCTGAGGAGAATCAGCTGGAGTTCACGAAGCTACAATTTTAGCATGTGACAACCGATCGGACTGCGGGCTAAAATCCACCAAGTCACATTTTCTAGACCTAGTCGACTTTTCCACTGAGCAAAAGCTTAAGATTCATATCTCAGACCTTATCATGGAGATCGAACATGAAACATTTGAGTTTTCTCGAAGGAATGTGCCCAGAACCGAAGATGCTTATGCTTGTACAATCTGATGTGAACAGTGGCTGAGCCAGCCCGACTCTGCACCAAGCCAAAAGTAGCCAAAGGGTCAAGGCAGCAAAAACGCGTGAACCGAAGAGTCATTTGAGCACGACTTCAATTCTAGTCTTCTTCTCTATTTTCTAAGCTTATAAAATCCACAAAATAAGTATTCTTTATAACTTTCATTTATGTCTTTTTCCTTTCAGAATCATATATGTACTTTTGAGAATCATTTGAATAAAATTATCAACCTTGTTGTCATCTTTTCTTGAAATGAAGTCTCTTTGTTCTTTTTTGAACATTTCATTGTCTTGGAAAGGGTTACTTCCAAAGCAAAAAACCTTCAATCGATCTTAGTTAAGGGGTACTTCTTTGATTGTTGGAGTTGAGAATACCAAAAGTTATTCAGCAACCCTTGACGGTCTCATTCGATCCACTTAGTCTGATATGATCATCAACTGGTTCGTGATCATTCATATCTGAATCTTCAACAAAGAGTGCAATCCATCCAAGGGATCCATTAAAAATGTGTCTAGCTTGTCAGTACTCTCCATCATTGTCATCCGGCTCGGCATCATTTTGTAGAGGAAAATGTGCCTAGCCGGTCAGCACTCTCGATCGTGGTCGTCCGGCTCGGCATCTGCCGATGCGGAAGGAGACGATATGTGCTGTCCGGCTCGGCATGGTGGTGCAGAGTCTTTGGCCGAGCCGGAATGATACATCCAAAATTAGAGGATCACTTCAGCTGGGTGTTGGATAGGTTCCGAGAAGGCAATTGGCACTTCTGGAAATAAGATGGGATGAATGGATCGTCAAGAGATGCGGAATGATTCTTGATATACCACGATCTAAGGCTAACCACCTAAAAGCACTATGAAGTGTTCACAAACCAACAAACAACACACAAGATGAATTGGCTGACCACCAAATCGATAAAATTAGTTCACACCAATGAACAAGCTAAGAACTCTCTATCTTACTCAGAGAAAATAAGAAACAAATTCAAAATCAAATTCTGCTTATTCATCAAAATGAATCGGATATTTATGGTACAAGGTCAGCATTGAAAAGGCAAAAATATAAGTGTGTTTGTGGAAAAACTAGACATGGAAGACTGAAATATTAAATGAATTGACTAGACCATTCCAAGATGACTCTTAGTCTTCAAGAGGGCGTCCAAATGGTTGACTGACCCATCAACTTCCGTCCAGGTTCATTCCATGATGTTTTAGCATGGTTTGACTCAGTCAGATAGTCCAATGCATGATGCACGGTAGGTTTAGCACGGGCCAAAGATGAAGCTTCATGACCGAATGTCTTCTTATGATGTTTGGCACGAGCTGTAGAGTTTTTCCCTGGAGAAAATGAGTTCGGATCATGGAACTTGAAGAAGGAAGCTAAACATCGGTCTTTGGCTCCATCGGACTGATGCGCAAAGGTGAAGTTGTGATGTTCTTCATGTTCTGGCCGAGAAAAGGTTGATTCCATATGACCCAACCTCGAGTCATGACGAGCAAACTCCTTTCTGACCCTTTTGTCTTGAATTTTAGCTCCATTACTCCAAGGTTCCAGCCCCGGTTCAAGCTGATCCACATCAACCGGACCACGGTTCTAACTTTGACCCGAGTCACTGGCCTGGGTCGTATCATTCCCTCCCTCTTCAAAAAGATTAGTCATCAAATCTGAAACATTAAAAGGAAATAGGTTATAAGCAAAGGAATAATAATCAGAACGTTGCTCACCTTGAATTTGGTCCGGTTATGGAATGGAAGAAGATCCTTCTTAGTTTGCTTAAAGACCACGGATTTTCTCTACATCTGCCAATGGCTCTGATAGGAAAAGAGCAATATATTAACCAACAATGGTGATTACAATATCCAGAACCTAAGGTTTGACAAAGAGTCCCTCTCTCTCCTATAGTCCCAAGACTATCCTCACACACCTCTCATTAGATGCATATTTGTTTCTGTTACAACTTCTCCTCTATTTATACTCTAGGACTCTCTCTTTACAAGTCTCACAAATTCTTATCTTCTTTTCCTCTGCAAGTGCCATGTCAGAAGTTGATCACTTATCAATAACCCCCATCCGAAGACCCAGCTTGCCCTCAAGCTGAAATGCTGAATGATAGATTGTGTACAAAAAAACCGAATTTCAGCACCACATGGACACTTGGAATGGCCTCTATGAAGACTGACATCATACATTGCGTCTGAAAATTGTGTAGCCGTGACATTGTTGAATGTGTACACAAGCTGTGAAGTAGCTAACTGACGTTGCGTACCCTTGAGTAAGGTGACAGACGGCTCTCCTCCAACAACGTTATACCCAGGAAATGTGACAGATTCTGGCTTTGACACGAACAAATTTGCCAATGTTGTAGCCAATTGAAGAAGAAATCTCTGAAGAACAATGTTAACCTCCCAGTGTAACCGTTTTTCCACCGTAAAGTCAGTGTGGTTGTTGTGAATGTTGTTCTGATCTTGTTGCAGTAGCTGTACATTGCTCACATATTGTATGCTCTTTCGTTGAATGATCACTATGTTAACAAGAAAAACAGAACCTGGTATATGGCATGCACCCAGAACTTGTATCATTGTTCCCATCTGTATTTCCCTTCCCAGCTAATTCCACACTTCTGATAAATCCATCCTGATTCTCCCCAATTGTTATTGTGCAAAAAAAATTTCTTTCTCCAACAAGGCCATATCGAAAAGTAGATCCTTTGTTCCACTGTTGGATCGTTGAAAATGAGAAAATTCCCTCTATAAACGTGCATCTTTCCTTGGACTTGTGACAACAGAAATTCTGCATCTGTCCACACTTCAGCAAGCTCACAATATGTAGGCTCTGCTTCTGCACACCCATTCCTCAGTATTAATGAAATACAACTCGCAGAAATATCTTTATGCACGTGTAATGACAACAACTATGCCATATCAAAGCCCTATACGCAAGATTCCATATACAAGGTAGGATCCTTCCACTCTGTGAGTATCTTCCTGTATAAAATCTCCCCAAGTTGAGAACATGTTGTCTGCTTTTGTACGCTGAGTTAATCACCTAACATGACTTCCTGTTGCTTCTTTGCTTTGAATTTAAATATCCAGGTCTATGGCATTATGCTCAAGATATTCTGCTGCGTGTATCTTCTTCTTCGTCTTATAAGCATTTGTGCAAATTGTTTGTATGCACAAACCACTACCACGTTAAGCTGATAAGACAGCAAACTCCACCGCTCTAGTACTGAAACTATCGGCATATAAACCAGCTTGGTTCCTCTCCAAATTTCTCTGGTGCCCCGAATGCGAAACTGAACCAACCCCAACCATCCTGTCTGCCAAACTCTTGTGTTTGTTATGATTTTCCGAGTAAACTTGTGCTTTTTGTTTAGGAGCCATCTTTTCTCAAAATATTTCTTCTGCTTCGTTGCTCTCCTATCTCTCTGTAAGAACTTTCTTTTGTACTTAAATTTCCTAGATTTTTGTATTTTTCTACGAATACTCTTGTACTTCATTATTCTTCCTTCCGGAGACTTTATGTCAAACAGTTGGCATGCACACATTGTAGTCGAGACACTTGGTGACTCCTCACAATTCTTGGCCACGTCTTGGACATCTACAACATCAATACTCTCCTCAATCTTCTCTATCACTGTTGTTTGATTCATAACCAACAAATGAATTCCACTATCCCCTAACACAGTATCTCCGTGGCTAGATTTCAAAGAACAGAGTGATACCTGAGATGGACAATTGAATTCTTCTCATGAATCACTTCTGAATCAATTGACTCATGTGCTTCTTGATCCTGAAACGAGTCCACCTCGACCATTAAATACTAAATTTTCTGCTTTTCCAGTGAGTCTGCTTCGCCAAACACTGGGGTCGTTGGAAATGAAGCAGGTAAGTTAATCTTTGCACTCGAATCTGGGTGCTCTTGTGGAATCTTCGTTCGCGATTGGATTTTGCTCCACCATATTTCATTTTCCAAGCAAAGTTGAATGCGTTTGGGATCGTCTGCTTTTCCAAACTGCAACAACATAGCATTCTTCAAGTTTTCCCAACTTTGAAAAGAAAACTATGAGACTTGTTTGTTGTACCAAGATTCAGCTTCTCCACTGAGGAAACCATGATGAATTCTTTTGTGGCAAACCGATTCTCCAGCCAATCGATCCATGGCCTCAAATCCAAACATGTGAACAGAAAAAGTTTTGAATCAAGTCTTTCCTCTGTCGTTTCCTCACGAGTCACCGAACGTTTCCGCAAGAACTCAAATATCTCCTTGAACTTCGCATTGATTCGCTCCTCCAGCTGTGAGAAGAATCGATTGTCGCGCTCTTGGTGTTTTGCGATATCCTCCGTCACTAACGTCGTCAACGCCTCTAACGACATCGTAGCAGCGCTCTGATCCTCGTTGACTGCTTGCGAAGCTCTTGTCAGAGATTCTTCCTTCCTTCGCGATTGTTCGATCTGAACGCTCACGACGCACCAATTTGATAGGAGTGTTAAACCAGGTTGTGAAAAAGGGTGTTTATGAGGTCCGTGCAAAGTTGGGGCGTGCAAAGTTTGGGCTCAACTAATGTTTCTAAAAGCAGCTTAAAGAAGAATTGAGTTCGTGCAAAGTTCGGGTTGGCGTAACTTCCGGGAATTCCGTACGTGCAAAGTTAGGCGCCCGAACTCTCTCGAAGATTTACTATCAACGTTTAAAGCTTCCTTCTTATCCATTACTAGTTGTTGTACAAATGTCCACCTTTTTCTTTTGCTTTTACTTTATGTTTTTGCATTTACTTTCTAGTTGTCCTAAAATATCCCTTTGGCATATTTTTTATGCTCTACCTCCTTTAAATATTTGTAGACTAATTGTTGTAAAGATAAGAAATGAGAAGTGTCTCTTTCTCTCCAATCTCTCTCTATTCTCTCAATCTCTCTAATCTCTCTCTTGTTCATCACTAATCTCCTCTTAATCTCTCCCTAAATCCGCTGCATAATCTCTTAATCTCACTTTCTCTCATGGTATCAGAGCCATGTTGCAAATCTGGTGCTTAATCTCTTCTTCTTTTCCATTAAA
>KE154415.1:7238-18066 GCA_000411075.1 Sisymbrium irio | reverse complement strand
TATATATATATATATATATATATATATATATATATATATATCAAACTTAATAAAAGAAACTCTGTTTTTAGGATTTACGATTAGAATTTCAAATTATACACAGTTTCAAATTATACATAAATAACAGTAATTAAACCCCCCAAATAGTGAAATTTAGTGAATAAAAAAATTTGGGTAATAGTGAATTCAATTCAACAGATAACACATGTAACAACATAAGAACACAAAGAGAGAATCTTAAAAAAACATATGAATCATTTTTCTCATGACTTTTAGCGAACCGCATAAGCTGGGGCGGATCTGAAAGAAACAAACATATCCCATCAATACATTTTTCTTCTTTGGAGCGGTGTCTCTACCGTCTGCGATTTCAAAATTATGATAAGATGAAAAAACTATTTAATGAAGAAAAATGAAAAAAAAGGTGGTTGGCGAGAGAGAGAAAGAGAGTTAGAGGGTAGAATAGACTTTCCAATCTTTGAAAGTGCATCAGTAGTTTGAAGTGAACTTGTAATGATAAACTTATAAAGTGTGTATAAGTGTAAATATATCTTTTTTGTAGAAGCGAAAACCCTTTATTGTCCTCTGTCAAACTAAGTAATTGACAAGAGTTTAACCAGATCAAATTCCAGACTAAGCAATTTTTATCAGTTTATTTGTTCTCCACCTGTCTATCACCGACAAAATTTTATGTGTTCTCTCTCTTGTGTCTTTTATGTTTTTCTGTTTTTTTTTTTGTTTTTCTATTTATTTCGTTTTCTTAGTTCTATGCTTAAGTGAATCTTAAGATCTATGAAATTTTATTTTCTAATTGTTTTTGGGATTTCTTAGGCAGTTTTATAATTCAGATTTCGAAACCATGAAGTTGACGCTGACTCTATGATTCCGAATCTAGAGACAAGACAATTTCTCTTTCAATCTGCACTATATTATCTGGGTTTTAATTCCCAGAATTAAATCTGCAAAATTGATATTATTTTTATAATGATATGTATGTTTTTAAGTGTAGATCTGGGTTTATAAATTTATTTTTGTTTTGTATTTCAGTTTATTTGAGAGAGAATGAGAAGTTGTATATTTGAGTGTTTAGATCTGGGTTTATAAAATTATTTTGCAGATCTGTACAGATCTTGGCTGGAAATTCATAGGAAGACGATGATATAAGTTAGCGTGGATGCATAGAAATTTGAAGTCATATTTAATGGACGTACACCAATGTATGGATGCTATTGATACGAGAAAGGGGGATTTTAGTGTGAATTTCCATAGACATAAATACATATTCAATGGACGAACATGAAACATGAACTTGTATTCTGCAATATGGTATGTGGATGTACATAAATTGTTATTCCCTTACGTACGATTAGAATTATTTTAATCTTCGTCCACATACCACAATAAATGTACATCCACATTTCATATCTAACGGTTTTTCCAACCTAATCTAATAGTTTGTTAAACTATTTTAACCTTTAGTCAATCAAAATGTAACTGAATTGGAATATAGATGATTGATAAACAATTAAATGACGTGGATAAACTAGTTATGATCAGTTATTAAATTAAATTAATAAGATTGTGTGGTCTGATTTAAAGTAAATCTTGTAAGATTGTTATCCACTAAAAAAGATACACACCATCTGTCTTTTTGTAAGTTCACTCACTCTATATGTTCGTGTACCTCCACCTTCACTTGTACACTATGTTTGTGTACATTCATCTGTACATATATATTAGTTATTCACTTGTATATTTCCATTTGTACATCTGTCTTCATCTATACGTCCATCATCTGTACACTATATATTTTCGTCCATTCCATGTACATATGAACAAGTAATCTTTTCGTCCATACATTTACATGTACATCCAGACGTACCAGCATATTTGTGTACATCCACGTATTAACTAGGTTCCCATACCAGCATATTTGTGTATATCCACGCATCAACTTGGGTTCCTCGGTACTCACCATCTCTCAAATAGTTATAGTTTTGTGTTCGTACACACATATACCTTACTTTCACTGTACGTCCACACTTATATCATCTTCTTCATGTTACCAATGCTCTTCCCCTACAAAAACAAATATGGTCTGTAAATAAACGAAACTAAAATACAGATCTACAAATCACAGATCTAAAAGCCACAAATCTACAAATCCAGTCACATTAACAAATTATACCTTTCAGATCTAAAAATCACAGATCTAGAAACCTAAATCATACCTCAGAGGGATAAAGAAAAGATATTTGCGATTGTAGCGGCGAGGATAGGGAGGAGGAGGATGTAGAGAGGAGAGGGACAGCGAGGAGAAGGAGGAGGAGTAAGTTCCAGCGGTTATTGGTTATGGGTCATGGTGAGGAAGAAGAAAGGTTTGAGCTTTGTGTATATGAATGAATAAATATTGAAGTTTTTCTCTTTTTTGGTGTTGTTGGGAGAGGATGAACGAGAAGAACGAAACCAACACATCGTCACATTAGCAAATAAGGTTATTATTGTCTTCAACCAACGAATAAGTACCCCTCTCGTAGAAAGTGACTAATAATGTAAACAAAAACACATAAGTGACTATGGATGTAATCAACTCTATTTTATATACTAGTAGTTTTTTCATTTTTCTATCTTTTTTTATTTCTATTTTTTGATTTTTTTTTTGTAATTCACTTTGTGTTACTACAATAATTTTCTTATGAATTATTGTTAGTTGTTTGGAATTAGGTACTGATTATATTAAAATTAGAAACTCAAAGAGTTATGACGGATACAAACCGGAGATAAGCTCAACAACAATGCTAGAATCGAAAAGCAGTACAATTAACAGAGGATAGATGTGTTAAAAGGTGAAACTTGATCGAGCTCACAAAGATATCCATGAAAATGTTTCATTTGAATCCCTAAAATGATTGCTACAACAAGTAGACAATGGTCGGACATTGTCTATTTGTTGACCAACATTGAAATACTCAACTATTAGGGATTGAAAATGGGTAGGACGTAACATCGTACCGAAATCATGATTTTTTACCAGCAAGAAGACCTGTAAAGACATTCCAGAACCGTCAGCAACAGCTAATAAGATCTTAAATACCTGAATTTATCAATGATTTTTCAGAAAATATTCCATGACCCAAACACAACTTGGGCTGGATGGAGTGACTTGGAGTTGTTCGCCAGAAGAAGCAATAGGGTTCATCACTGAACAATCCATGAAATATACAGTGGCTGTGATAAAACCGGAGGTGGAAGATTTCAACAATGGAGGAGAAGTCAACTGCGAGAGGCATTGTTGATACGGGTCTGCAGGACGAGATAGGTCAGAGAGAGGGAACGACATCAAATCTGATGCGTGCTTTGATAGGAGAGATTGCCGGTTGAGAGCGGATCGTTGAGGAGCTTAATATACACAACTGTGATACAGTAGAAGTTGTTGACAAGCATGAACGTCAATATTGCATAATAGGTGTGCAGCTGTGGAGTAAATGCCTTTGATGAAAGGAGTGGAAGTCGAAGAGGAACGGTCAAAGCAGCTTTTTGGATCTGATGTGGGTACAGGATAACCATGGCTTTCCTTGAGACAGGGGAGTAACTTGGTGAACCACTTTCTAAATTAAAGAACATTGTGAGAAAACATGCAGTGGTGGGGGTCAGGAGATGAACTCTTATAGTGGTCGTGAGAGACTCAAGTCTAGTGGAGATTAAATTTCTGTCTGAGAAGAATGAAGATCCTTTGAAGACGACAGCTCCGACTTGGAGAGGGAAAGGTTGAAACGACTTATTCGAGCTTGATGTAGCTTCGTGGAACTTAGAGACCATGGTGGTCTGAGAGTGACGGAGCAGGACTGTAGCCATTTATGACTACCTGTAACTCTAGTACATGAAGTTGTAAGGACTCTTTGGGACATACACAGATGATAAGATCTGGTGAAGACGGAAGCATCCGGTGAAGGTGGAGCCATTGGCTGCTTCTCAGTCATTAGCACGTTCGGATAGAGACAATAGAGAAGACGTAGAGGACGAAGCAAACTGGAGAAAGATAACCAAAAGGAGGAAGCACAAAGAGAGGAGAGACCGACGCTGGCGAACTCTCGCTCCACCAGCATCGTAAAGGTCAAGCAAAGAGGGAACCTCGATTACTGAGTCAGAGAGAAAAACTAGAGCTGGCTTAACTTTTCTCCGGGGACTTTAATGCACAAATAACTATTTTGTTTGAAAATTGGACGTGTCATTATTACAAAAAAATGTTTCTATTGGTATTAAATTCCCAAAATATCATTTTTGCTATGTATAATGTAGATGTACATATAAACCATTATGTTTACTTATTCTTCTCTCCTCTCCCCTTGTACTTCTATATTAATGAATCTTCACTCGTTACAATAAGATACATAACACATAAGTTCATCTCTTCTTCTCTTCTCATATTCTCTTCACAACACGTTATCAGCACGAATCTCTATTTTCTGAGCTAAAAGGTAATTTTTTTTGTCTACTATTTTTTTATACCCATCTTCAAACAATGTTTATTATCAATTCATGGTTTGTAAGAATGGATGATTCATACTATTTATATACATTTTTAGATAAATTTGAAGTTTACAATGTAATATCTCTTGAAGATAACTTTTTTTTTATATTCTCTTGAAGAGAACTTAATTATATTTTCTGAATAGAACATTATTATATTTTCTTGAAGAAAACTTTCTTATATTCACTTGAATAAAATTTTATTATTTTTCTTGAAGAGACCTTATACTTTCTTGAAGAGAAGTTTATGATATTTTTTTGAAGAAATTTTTATTATATTTTCTAGAAGAAAATTTTGTTATATTTTCTAAAAGATAACAATTTCATAGTATTTTCCAGATGATAATTTTATTAATTTTTTTAGAAGAGAATTTATTTATATTTTCTAGAAGAAATGTATGTATTTTTCTTTATTACATATATTTTGATTTTATTGTTATATACCATAATATTGTTTAAATTTGATAGAATTTATTCTATTGTTACATAATTTTTTTTTATTATGAATCTTGCATATCCTATTATTCAAAATTTGAATTTTCATTATTTAATTGTTTAAATTCGAATTTTTTAAATCATGACTAAAATGATCAAGCATGATTTAGAATTAAAACTGTCAAACAAAATTCGAAATTTGGTATTTGATATTATTATTATTAGTATTTAAACTTGTTAATTTGATAAATTTAAATAATGAATTAATTCCATTATTGATTAGATTTTACTATTTCAGTTATGATTTTTGAAACAAATTTATAACTTTGACAGCTTTAAATTGACTATAATTATTGCATTTATTTATTAGTCAAAAGTCATTCTTCATATATTCAATCAATATTAAAAACGAAAATAAAAAATGATTTGTTTCATTACATTAATTTTAGTATCTAATTTCTTTAAGAAATTTGTGTCTCATTTGCATGAAAATTGGCACATATGATCTAATTTTTGTTTTAAAAAATGATTGAGAAGGTAATGGATGTAAAGCTGTTTAGTGACATATTTATAGAAAATGATTAAAAAGCTATAGTAAAAACCTAGTGAGGTAAAATGATATTTATAAAAATATTAATTTACCTTAATTTAATTATGAATTTTTTTTTATGAAACATCTTATTTTATATATTATGTTATATGATATATATTCATGATTTTATTTTATTATCACTATTTTATAAGGGTCTCAAATTCAAATACTTGACCAAAAATGATTCACAAGCTCTTTAGAGCAATTTAAAGAAATGAATAATCACTAGAATGTGGCATTATCAAAAGCTCACTATGATTCTTTGAATCTAAAGATTATAAGACTTGAAGTCTGTCAAATAAATCTTATCTATGTTGAAAATAATATTAAAAGTTGGAGTTATGTTAAAAGAAATCAATGATGCATATATGTTAGAGAAGACATACTCTATTATTCACACAAATCATGTTTTCTATTAGATATATGACTATAGAGATATTAAAAGTACTATATGCTTATATATATTATTTCAATGAGACTAAATAAAACAATGAGCTGACGAAAGTTATAAACCATTTTTTTATTAGTTATGCTCTAATACATAAAGCAAGTGAGACATCATATACTGAGAATGAAAATGGTCACACCAATAATATTGGTAAAAGAAAGATATAGAAGTGGTTCCAAATGTGAATGTGGATATAGATTTAATCAATATCAAGTTTGAAACTAATGAGTTTCTTTTCAGAATTCAGATTTTTACCAAACGTGAGAAATAAAGATGGTAATAAACAGAAGAAATTTATATCATGATAGAAAATTGTGTAAGTATAATCTAATGTAATGAAAATTTTCTTAAATGCCCAAAAAGAACATATATATGAATGCTCCAGAAGAACACTTTCCTATGAGAATACAATCGCAATACTTGATAAACTTCTTTTTATAAGTCTCAAAAATTAAAAGGAATTAAGATATAATACATTACTCATATAGGGTATATTATTGATTCTAAATTAGGATTCAATTCGAGATTGATAAAGTTGCAGAATTATCATCTCGAGTGCGAGAGTTAAAGAATCTCATATTTCATATAAGTGAACATCCAGAAGAGCTTGTTCATAGTAAAACTGAGATTAATGAATCTTTCATAAGTATACTTGTGAGATTTTAAGGAAAATCATGTTGAGATAATAACAAAAGAATACATTTCAAATCACAAGTATTTCTCAAAGCACTAGAAATTTATTGGAAAAACTTATATGCATTATTTACTGAATTTTTCGTTCACAAAATTTAACAGATCGTAGATAAAAGATTTTGGTCAACCAGAAGTTTATGAAATATATAATTGTTGGACATGAATCCGTTAGACCATTACGTTTCAAAAAAGATTCAAAAGATTATCAAATATTATTAAAGAACAATAAGATTCTTATGTGATGCATACTAACAAGATAAGATGATAATATAGTTTTCAGCTACCAATATATATTTGAAATCTATTAATGGATATAAGGAGGTGTTGGTGGACTGATCATCCACCATGCATCTTAATAAATCTGGTGAACTCATGCGCTTTTGCCAAGAAGTGCTGAACATCTAAAAAAAATTCACACACAAAATGCAGCAGCATTTATTTATTTGCATCAAGCCAACGAATAATTACCAGTTTTCCCCATGGTTGGTTTTGGGTCAGAAACCAAATATTTTCCATCTAAGAAGTTTGAATGTAAAATATTCATCCTAATTGCTCCACCAGAGTTTAAAGGAAGATTGAAATATATGTTGGATATGAATCTCCATTGACATTTAATAATTAAAAGCCATTCGTCAAATATTTAAGTAAGACTTAGACTGAATTTTAAATGAATCAGTCTTTCCAACATTAAGGGGAGGGAAAATAAACAGCTGAATAAAAAATGAGTTGAATTGAATTATCATTAATCATCGGACTCGAAAATATGAATTAGAAGTCCAAAAAATAAATTCATTTATAAAATTGATAATACCAGTTACCAGACTTATTTAATGATCTAAAGAGTGACAAAATCACATATACCAGCTGTAAATGCTCCAGTAAAATTGATGTTCCAGAAGGACAATATCAAGTTGCTAATGAGTATTGGTTCCAAATTCTCGGAAAAGAAAATGAGCGGATATTAAAAAGATTTTATGAATTGTGAGACATGATTTTATGAATGATCTCTTAGAAGAGACATTAAACATGACAAAGAAAGAAAAACTCAGGCTGGAGACATGAAAGAGATATCAATAAGTCATGTCATGTGTGAAATGAAATGGAACCACTAAAACAAATCGATATCGATAATAAATTTCCATGCAATATAGCAGTTGACATGATGAATGAAGATCATGAAAGAAATTCTATTAAAAAGTGTACACAAATAAATGATTGATCAAATTGGAAAGAAATAATAGACATAAAAATGAAAATTTCTAAGAAAGAGAAAAGTATGTGGATAATAGTCTATGGGACTAAATGTATTAAACCAGTGGGATTCAAATGAGCTTTTGTGCTAAAGTAATATGAATATGAGATTAGTTATGAAGAGACATATTGTCAAATGGTGGATGCAACTACTTTGAAGTTCTTTAATAGTCTGGCAATAATAAAATAACTTAACTTATACAACCCATTGTGTAATGATAATTATATGAACATATATTATAGATATTCCAGAAGGATAAATTTCATAATGATTGATGATATTAAAATCATGTTCCCGGGAACTTATGGTACTTGATCCGATTAAGAAATTTTTTTTTCATGGAGTATAATAAGAAAATGAATATAATAAGGTGAGTAAATATACAAATGTGTATTTAACAAATGATCATATCAAAGGATCATGGATCAGTAGAATCTTTAATCACCATTGAACTCTTAAAGAGCTATCCCAAATACTTTGATGAAAAAAATATGAGATCATGAATTTGAACATAGTAAAAGCTCTTGAAAGAGTTATTGAATGTCATAGTTTGTAAGAAAGATCTTGGGACTACATTGTCTTTATTAATTCCATAATTGAATTTTTAAGGCAAGAGATGTTATCTCACAATATATTTTACAGAACTTTACATAAATAAGGCTCGCATATGTTTGGTCTTGAAGTACCATATTTTGAGCAAGTTATTGATCTTTTCATAATTGCAAAATGTGATTTTGTATAATAAGAAAGAAATTCATAATAGTTAATTTTATAAGATGAGAATGAATAACTCATATGTAGTAGAATGTACAGTAGAATGTTAGAAAAAGATATATAAAGAGATTTGGTCTGAAGTCCAAATAGAATGGATCAGAACTTTTGATGACCCTAGATACTTTATGGAAATCAACCGAGTATTCACGAAGGTTATCTTCAAATCTTCAAAAGATGATATATATGATTGGAATGCATATCCCGAAGATGATGCTTCCAGGAGAGAAATTTAATGATATGCGTGGCTGTACTCTTTTTTCTTTCTCATGGTTTTTATCCAATTGTGTTTTTCCTTGAAACAGTTTTAACGAGACAGTAAAGAATACGTAAAAGATAGACTTCAAAAAGAAAATTATATAATATACAGAATAAAAGTATATCATTTCTCCAGAGTCTTTACTATAAATAATATAATTCGAGAAAATGACCAAAAAAAATCATCAGCATGACCACCACATACTACAGAATAATGGCGATGTTCATCTTTTACAGATTCATTCAAGTGAGGATTTGGGAGACATTCATGATGCAGCGAGATATTTGGAATATATTCAAATATCTTTATTCTTTATTGGTATATCTAGATAATTACCCTTTTATTTATATTTTCTATATTTTAAAAGTTTTGCTATTTTAATTAGGATTAGAGTTTTGGTTTTTATTATAAATAGCCATTTAGAATTATTGTTCTATTCAGTTAATGATTTTAATAAAAGAGGTTTTGCTTTTGAGAGAAGAGTATTCTCTATCCCTTGTTTTCGGTAGATCTTTAGAGATCTCAACGAATTCAGGAAGGCTTTGATTCTTCAGTATTCTTAGACTAAATAAAACTCTCTGCATCTATCTAGCTTCCGCTACATCAGTTGGTCTTAGAGCTGTTTCCTTTGATTTCTCAATTGAAGACCGATTCTGGATGTCGTGTTGATTGGTAGTCGCTACACTTTCGAGGACGAAAGTCCTTTTGTCGAGAGAGAAGGCCATGAGATCTATCGAGAAATCTATGGTGATCATATCTATGATAGCTATGAAGATGATATCGTAGCTGTTGAGTTTGTGCTTGAAGATGATTCTTCTGAAAATCCAAAGAGTGCAAAATGGTGGTACAATTGGGTTGATTCATACGTTGAGTATCAGGTTTCTGAAAAATTTACAAAGAATTAAATTGAAGCAAACCACGTCCAAGATCAGGTTCATGCAAAGTCTGTCATGGATCCCGAGAAAAGCGTATCTGATGAAAACCCTACTGAAGATTCGAGGACGAATCTTTCTTGGCCGGCGAGACCAGATGCAGCGAGATATGTGGAATATATTCAAATAACTTTATTCTTTATTTGTATATCTAGATAACTACCCTTTTATTTATATTTTCTATATTTTAAGAGTTTTCTTATTTTAATTAGGATTAGAGTTTTGGTTTTTATTATAAATATCCGTTTAGGCTTATTATTCTATTCAGTTGTTGATTTTAATAAAAGAGCTTTTGCTTTTGAGAGAAGAGTATTCTCTATCCCTTGTTTCTGGTATATCTTTAGAGATCTCAATGAGTTTAAGAAGGCTTTAATTCTTAGGTATTCTTAGACTAAATAAGAATCTCTGCATCTATCTAGCTTCTGCTACATCAATTCACCAATGCACTACCTACATGTACTTTCAAAAAGTTAGTTCACCATATCGGATTGCGTCGTCTCAAAGATCTCGACGTAGGTACTAATGAGAGGGAGTAATTGCGCGTTGTACTATATTTTCCTTAACCATGGTTTTTCCTATTGGGTTTTTCTGGTGAAGTTTTTAATGAGACAACATGTTATGCGCTTTACTAGTTATTTTATGGACATTTAAGATAGAGTGTTATGTATAATGTAGATACACATATAAGATCCATTAAGTTTACTTATTCTTCTTTTCTCTCCCCTTATACTTTTATATAAATGAGTTTTTACTCATTATAATAAATACATAAGACATAAGTTTATCTCTTCTTCTCTTCTCATATTCTCTTCACAACAATTTTAGTGTTTTTCCTCCATTAATGTTTACGTTAAATTATTCTTAAAGATAATAACAATACACAATATGCATCTATTTTTCTCTTATATTGATAAAA
>KE154413.1:22776-38672 GCA_000411075.1 Sisymbrium irio | reverse complement strand
TATATCTTTTTTTTTAATAAAAGCAATATACATTAAATAATTTTTTATTCTTTTATTTTATAAATCCAAAAAAAAATAAAAAATAACTAATCTTAAAAACTATTAATAACTACCAATTTGTTTTATAATTATTTCAAATTTTATAATATATAATATTTGATTATCTAATCAAATAAATAAGAGATATATAGATTTAGTCAAGATTCAAATTAAATTATTAGGAAAGTTTAATATTGTTTGGTAATAGAGATAATAAATAAATAAATATAAAAAATGAAAAATGACATTTCAGCAAAATATCTTCTAATTGAATTTTCTTTTTATATATAATAGACGAGATAATTTGGTATTTGTTTGGCAATTTACCCCACAACAATCAATTACTTTTCAAACAAAAGATAAAAATGTATTTAACCATCGTGTCTATCTGTCTATCGATTAATGGATATTTAATTTAGTTTATTTTAATTGATATGGTTATTTTAATTATTTATAATCATTTTATGTTCATTTCCCCTAATTTTTCTAAAATCATCACTGAAACTTACCCAACTGGGGTTTGCTCCTCAGGAGATGCTTCTGTAGTGAAGATCCTCGAGCCAGACATGTATTGGAAAGAAGCAGCATACCTGCTCTGCAAATTAACCTGTCATATGAGAGGAGATATATCAGCACAGTGAGGTTGAGCTATGAATCACATCCAGGACCGGTCCGTTCTATTTCAATACCTGAAACCAATTTTTTGTTTTAAGTCCATTCTTTTTTGTTGTATTATTATATGGCGCCTTTAAATATATAATGTAATTTTGGCGCGCCTAAAACAGGAGCTTTACGAATTTTAGGTCAGGACATCACTAAATTTTCTTTCGATAAGAGAAAAATTCTGGATCTTATTAATTAAGTCCATAATCTCCTTGTCCGATAACATAATGACATTTTATTAAAGTCAAACCTCAAACACTCTAATCTTAAAGTAGCTAACTACTACACCGGTTCTCATTACTGTTTGGGTTAGTATATATGAATTCGAGACAATTCCTTCCATTTATCTCCGTGTTATAAAACGTCATTCACCACACAATTTCTCAAAATGTTCTTCTAACAAAAAAGAGAGTACTAGCTAGTAAGAACCTGAGAGGTACGCCCCAAGCGTCGGAGGCTGTTAATCACGGCCATTTCTCGTAAGTTGAATCTAGCTCGGACCGGAATCAAGAAACAGACAGAGAGAGAGAGAGAGAGTATATGAGAGATGAAAGGAGAAGCGAGTGGATTCTGTGAGAGATGTAGAGTTCTTGAGATTGGTTTTTATAGACAGAGAGGAAGGACTTATGAAACAAAATCCGCGTTATCTTTCAAGAGTCACATAATTTCATATCAAACAATTATGTGTCAATCTCAATGATTAGTGATTCCAGCACCAATAATTTGTTTCTGTTGATAAAAAATTGATCTTTTCAGCACCAAACTATAATTGAAATTTAATCTAACGTTTTTCTTTTGTCGTCACATATTCCGTTTAACGTTGGCTAGAAAGACTGTAAGACTATATCTTGCATTATGTGTTGTATTAAATTGTGACTTATAATTAGAGTCTACAAGTCTCCCTTCACATCCGGCATAATTGATCCGTGCCCGAGTACGTTTTCTTTCTTTTTTTTTCTTTTGTCAACTGATGATTTTATATTAAAAGTGGCGACCAAAGACAGACAAGGGAGAGGCTAGTAACCAGACCAATCAACAACATAGAGGCCCTTTTTTAGAAACCATCAAAGACAGACAAGGGAGAGAATAAAGTAGCAACATCCCCCGGTATAATTCTTGCCTGTAATGCAAACAACTCATCCAGGAGCCCCTGGTGAGTAGGTTTTCTTTATTTCATCCAATTTCGTAGTAATAATCCAGGAAAAAAGAGTTGGCTAAAAAATTTATTATTCAATACAATTTTGTTTCAGGGAAATCACTAATTCATTCCATTCATTCGAAATGCTGGAAAGAACCACTAATTAAAATAGAAACACATATCTGTTATATTATATGAAATACCATTAAAATTAATAAAAAATATAAAATTTCAATAATGGTAAAATAGTCACTCACAGTATCTTTTAGTATCTTTTAAGTTATAACATATTCTAAAATAAATAACTTACATATCTTTTATTTTCTTCAAATTAAAAAAACATTAATAATTATTATAATATTAAAATAATTTATTAAATTAAATTTTGATTTATACAACAAAAATGGATATTTAAATTATTAAATAAAATGATAAATGTAAATAATATAACCTAGTACACAAATTATTTTTAATTTAAACTTAGATAAAAATATCTAATTTTTTATATAAATTACTTAATAATTATGTTATTTAGTAATATGATGATTTGATTTTGTTTTTATGAAATGAACTCTATTACGGGGTTAATTATCAAATATAAAAAATATTTAAACCACTTTAAAACGAGTTTTAAAAAGAAGCAAAAATAGAATAAGTTAATGTATAACATAATAAATTATCTTATATTTCTATAAAAATTGTTAAAATATCTAAAAAAAATAAATATATAAATTTATTTAAAAAAAAAAAATATCAGAAAATTAATTTTAAAAGTTTAAGAAAAATAAAAAAACGTTTAGATATTTATTTTTGTTAAATTAAAATTTTATTGAAATATATTGTTTGCGTGGATGGTTATGAATAATGTTACTATTAACGATAAGATATCAATGGTTCCGGAGAATCTAATCATGCTCAGGAAAGTTGTTGCCTATCGTGAAATTCTATCAGACTATCAATATCACATTTGTTGATCGTACAGCTTCGATGCTGAATACTCATAGCCACAAAGGAGCACAGGTTGCTTACTGAGTTATGGATATGGACATGTTAATCTGAAAAAGGCGATTGATCCGGGACTTATGTCTGAAACAAAGAACTAAGGAGGATTACTTGAATATTTTTTGCGCCATAATTATTGCCGATGCCATTAGAAAAACCACTGGAGAGAAGACCATTTCCTGATATCAAATCTCAAATGGCAGCCAAAGTATCTTTTCGGGACACCAAATTCGAAGGCACAAGTGACTTAGGATAAGCACCTAAACTCAACATCATGGTCGTGTATGAGAAGCTATCTTTCAAATCGTGTACGAGAAGCTATCTTTCACAGTTATTATTGTAGGTAGTGGCATTGAAAGCAAACATGGTCATGTCTCTGCATCTTAGGTTTGCTAAGATGATTTTGATCACATCGTGAGATGTCCCATTGCTGTTTATTCCTCATGTAATGCACTAATTCGGACTTGCGTATTAAATTATGCGTTCAAATATTTATGGTTCTCTCGTTTACCGTTATGACCATATTGCATAGATTGTCATGTGGTGAAATGCTCGTGAAAAAGGGGACTTAAGTTGGATACTTTATTATGCATATAACTGAAATCGTGAATTGTGAAAAGCAAATGACAAACTATTCAACGAGAGAGATGGGAGAATCTAAACCAATTTTTTGTCCATAATATCAGAACTTGGCTTCTCATTTCTTGTGCTGAGTCTTGAGTTCTTTTACCCTCTCTTCCGTTGCTTTCAATGCTTTCCCGTATATATCAATCAACTGCAAAAATGATAAAAACCCAATGAGGGAAAGAAAAAATAAATATTTAACGGGAACTGGTCACAAGTTTTGGCAGACAAACGTCTCAAAAATTGTAATTTTACCTCATCGATCTCTTCAGTTGAGATAATGAGCGGTGGAGACATCATTATGCTATCACCTGCAACACGGACTAACATACCACGCTTCTGGCACTCAGCTCCAAAGTATGCGCCAACACCTGTAAACATCAATTGAAAATGGTGTAGGGACTTAGTAAGGTAATGAGTATAGGAGATGGACTTAACTTATTCTTGTTTAGTCAGAAGAGAGACTTTACCCCATTCTGGTGGAAATGGTTCGTTTGGTGATTTGTTGTCTGTAAACTCAGTCCCAAGAATCAAACCCGTTCCTCTTATCTAGAAACGATTAAAAAATGCCCAAATGTGAAATCAAACACTTCCAAAGAAAATCTAGTGAGTAATTAAACGAAGACAAATTATACCTCTCCAATAATAGGACTATCCTTTACAAAAGCTTTGAGACCATCTTGAAACCTTGGGGCAACTTTGGCGACATGCTCTGGTATGTTCCTCTCCCTGTAATATTACCGTCAACCAAAGTGCAGATAAGAATCGACTTTTGGCAAATCGCAATTTAAAACCCGGCTCACTTGCCTAAACCAGCAAAGTGGTAAACTTACTTGTATATCTTTAACGCTTCAATAGCTACAGCACATGAAACTGGATGACCAGAATAAGTAAATCCATGCGAGAAAGCACCTAAAATACACAAAAACAAGTTTTTAACAGCATTTTAAGATCAGAACATTGGAATATTACCACGTTGAACATAACTAAAAACGTACCTAGCTTGTTGCTTTGAGAATAAATGACATCTGCTACTTCTTGACTCATAAGAATGGCTCCAATCGGCATATATGCTGAAGACAATGCCTGTATATATTATAACATTTACAGCTTGTCTTGGGAAATTTTTCAAGAGAGATAAAAGAGCTACTAATTAGTCTGGAAAATCTCACCTTAGCTAAGGACACAAGATCTGGCTTGATGTTGTATTTGTCACAGCCAAACATAGTCCCGAGCCTTCCAAATGCGCATATCACCTTATAGGCCAAACAAGATAAAAACGGATAATGGTATCTTTAGTTTTTTCTTGATCGATTTTGGGGTGATAATAGCAAACATGGTTCAGTTAGAAATGCACAAACCTCATCAGCAATGAAAAGGATATCGTACTTCTTAACAACAGCTTGAATCTGCAAGACATCAAGAAACCAAGAACACATCACATTCACAATCACCTAACCAAGAAACAGCATAATCATTGCAAATGGTTTGTACTGCCTATAAAGGTTCCGAAATGACCTTTTCAAAGTATGTAGCAGGTGGGGGTATCACACCACCAGCACCCATTACTGGTTCAGCGATAAAAGCACCAATCTAGTAAGAGACATTTGTGTTAGATTGAGAAGCCAACATCATCGTCAATGCATAAATCACAATTTCCGTTAGTAGGCATAGAATGTTTACAGTTTCTGGTCCCTCTTTAATGATAAGATCATCTAAATTCTTGGCTAATCTGGTTGAGAAGTCCTCTTCCGATTCGCCTACACAAAAAAATTCCTAGGTAAATAACAGAAAATTACTTTTACTTCAATATTGGAAAGAATCATAAATACCTGGAAGATGAAAACGCCAATAGTGAGGGCAATCTGTGTGCAGCACAAATGGTGCAGGTAAATCAAAATTTTGGTGCAGTGCGGGAAGCCTAGAAAAAAAAGGATTAAATTTGTTACGAAAAAAAAACAATCTTTGGCGCTTCTGTAAAGAATATCTGAGGCACTATATCTTTAACTTACCCAGACAAACTTGCTGATATAAGAGTGGAGCCATGGTACCTGAAAATCATAACACCGTACTTATAAGCACTTTGAGATCTTATAAAAACAGACATACACAAAATGACAAGCAGATATCCTTTCTCACGATTTCTTTCTGGCGATAAATTTTTTCTTCTCAGGCCTTCCAAGTGCGTTATTGTAATACCAAACCAGCTTGACCTGCATCATACATACATGAAATTTATAAACTTGGAAAACAGAAGATCAATTTAGATCATATAGTTTGGGAAACCTCATACCTGTGTATCATTGGCCTCTGATCCACTGTTTGTAAAAAATGCTTTGGCCATTTTGTTGGCTGTGAACATGTCTAAAAGATCCTTAGCAAGATCCTGTTTTTCAGGAAAAACATCACAATTATCAAATTCTCTTTGATTACCCATCAAGCATACTGAACTGAGTTATATAACGCAATATAGAACGCAGCAGGCAGACTAGAGAAAAAAAAACATTATAAAAAATGACACCAAAAGTAAAAGTCTTGAGTACCAGAGAAGGCTTAGTAGTACGGTTCCAAAAGGAGTGATAAAAAGGCAAGACTTTCAACTGTTCCACAGCAGCAGAAACAAGGCGTTGCTCATTTCCTCCTGCAAGATTTTGTGGTATCAATGCTAACACTTTCACATATATCCTAGGAAAACCAAATTGCAAAAAAAAAAAAAGAGAAACATCAAGTCAACTGTACTAATATAAAGAACAGTACCTAAGGCTGTACACCATAGACCAGCAAGAGAATCAAGATACTTTTTCCCATGGTCATCATACACATAACTTCCCTGTAAGAAGAAGAGTGAAAGCGAAAAAAAAATGTCACACTTGTTTGTATCAACATTGACGAATGTATTATCGTTTATACAAAAAGAAGAATCACCTCAGATTTTGCAATGATCAAAGGATCCAAATCGGCACTCTGCCACCCAGCTGTAAAAGGTGCAAGCATATCATGCCCTTTAGACCTGCTCAGAAAATTTTCCACTATTCATCGTCACGTTGACAACGCTAGGAAACAAAGCTCAGGAAGCCTTTTTAGCACCAGAAAACCACAACGAAACTCACCCAACAACTTGCTTCTCCGGTGAAGCCTCTGTAGTAAAGATCCTCGAGCCAGACATGTATGGTGAAGAAACAGCATACCTGCTCTGCAAATTAACCTGCCATATGATACGACAGATACATTAGCAGCAACTAAGGTACATGAATGATGAATCAACATCACTTTTTGACTTACGACATAATGAAATTCTAGAAAAATCCTCAAGATCACTATTTGGGTTATATATTATATAAATAAAAATTGTTCCTTGATTACTGGAGAAATCCTCCAACAAAAAAGGCCTCACCTTTTTCATCATGATCCAGGCCAATGCTTAATGGGAATATCAAATATGGAACATGGAATTGAAAAAAGAGAAACAAAGTTCCAATCTTTACGCATTGCAACATTCATCTGAATCCTGATCTACTAAACGGGTGACGAGTGACGACGACACAACACTTATGATCTTGGTTCTAATGACGCATCGAGAATCATCTAACATAGAAGTAAGAAAAGATCAGCGAAAGAAGCGAGTAAGAAGAGAAACCTGAGTGGAGGTGCGCGCCAGTCGACGGAGGCTGTTGAGTAGTGCCATTTCGAAACAGAGAAGGTGATGAATCTGTAGGAATGAAAGATCCAAGATTCTTTGAGAGTGAGCGTTTAGATTGGTTTAAAAACAGAGGATCATCATCATCATCATCATCGTCGTCGATACCTTTATATCGGAATCAATAATGAATATCTTTATTATTATCTCTTCAAGTGTTCCATTTCGTTTTGGACATGACGTGTCATTGAGTCAATTTATTACAATCGTTTTAGTTTTATTTGGTTTTAAAATATCATTTTGGCAGCCATAATTAGCAAATGACTTACCATATTAAATCACACCAACTAGGCCAACTAGTAGAAAAATTAATTCCAATTTTGGTTTACGTATTAAATTTGAAGTTCTTAGCGGAAAACATAATTATGTGTCTTAACATAATGATTGAAAACATATGGTGGTAAGAGACTATGGAATCATTTTCAGTACTGCTAATTTTTTTTTTCTATTTTAAGATTGGTTACCATTAATATATTATACTTTTTTCTCTTTTTTACCTGTTGCATGCAAAAAGATTACGGATCAAACTATAATTAATTTCATCAAGATATACATTTTCTCTATATGTTCATTTTGTTTTTTTTTCCTGTTTCATAACATGAAATATAAGGATTTTAATCGGAGCACAACGATACAAACACAAAGTTACAAATCATTAGGCTATGGATGTTTCATCGATTCATGAATTTAAATAAAAATAGAAAAAAAACGATTCTGTTAAAAATTTCAGACATTACAAAATCAGACACATCATATCTATCAATAGATGACATTGACAAAGACGTCACATAAGGTTAAAAAAATTTGTCCTCTAACTCAAACACTATTATTTTAAAAAATATTAGTATAAAACTATAAATGCATGCATTAAACATACAAATATGAAATATCTGAAGCAAAACAGCGTGCCGTTTTACACCTCATCAACGCTGAGAACTTCAGATCACACGGCGCAGTTTAGCAACTCTGACGGCGTGCAATCTATCCATCATTGATTCGTATCTGAATAGAGGGAAACGAAACGATAAATCAATTTTGAGCAAGTCAAGTCCTATCTGTAATCTTCACATTCTAGAGAGAGACAGAAAGAAATGAACTTTTTTAGAGAGAGAGAGAAAAAGTAGGCAAGAAAGACGCTCACTGTCTGAAACAAAAAGATCACTCACTCCCACAAAGTCACACCCTTTCAACAGAGATCTCTCTCCATCGCCCGATCTTTCCTTCCTCCGCCGGTAAAAGTTTCTAAATTTTGCTTCTTCCCTCGAGTCCCTTCGTTTCTCAGTTCCCCTCTCTCTCTCTCTCTCTCTTAGTTTGAGAGTTCATTGCAAAGTTTGCTTCTTTTGTCTGATTAAGTGTTGGTCAATCACTATATCTTTGGTTTGAATTATGGGATCCTAACATTGTCCGAAGAATTTAGATACTTAGTTGAGTTTTCTTATTGGTGTCCATATGCTTCAACCCAGAAAGAGAAAGTTTGTTTCTTTTTGAATAATTCAGTTCTGCAGGTAGAATGGGTGCTTCGGGGAGATGGATCAAAGCATTGGTTGGTTTCACGAAATCTGATAAGTCAAAGTCTTCCAAGAAGGATGAAAATGTAAGTATACACTATGCTATTTGATTACTAGAGAATCTCTTTATCTAAATGCCAATGTTGGTTAAAGATTGTATACTATCTTCAATTGGTGAAGGGGAAGATTGCAACCAAGAGCCGGTTTGGGAGAAAGCGTTCAGTTGATTTTGATGCTGAAAAGTTTCAAGTTGGATTTGAAGATTCCAATGCGCATAGTATGATAGACAATGAGGTCTCTACTTCAACTTCGATACAATCATATGGTGTAGCTTATGAAGAACAAAGGAAGGAACATCAGGCTGCAACGAGAATCCAAACAGCTTTTCGAGGATTTCTGGTATCAGTTTCGCCTTGTTATCATAGGCTTATATGCTTTTACTTTATGGTTTCTCGTGATTGTGTTGCATGAGATTCACATTAATGTCACTGGACTGAGGAAAAGATAATACATTTTTCTCAGGCTAGAAGGGCTTTACGAGCATTGAAGGGATTGGTTAGACTTCAAGCTCTTGTCAGAGGACACGCTGTTAGAAAGCAAGCAGCTGTAACGCTTCGATGCATGCAAGCGTTAGTAAGAGTTCAGGCTCGTGTACGCGCAAGACGTGTTCGTCTCGCCTTGGAAAGTGAAACGGGTCAGCAGATGCTTCAGCAACAGATAGCAGATGAAGCCCGAGTACGAGAAATCGAGGTGATGATCACTTATCTGAATTATTTACAAACTTTACAATGGCCTTCTAATATTTGTTTGAGAAAATTATAGTATTAGTCATGTTAACTATGTGTTATCATATCTCAGGAAGGTTGGTGCGATAGCATTGGTTCTGTTGAGCAAATCCAAGCTAAGCTGCTAAAAAGGCAGGAAGCTGCAGCTAAACGTGAGAGGGCTATGGCATATGCGTTGACTCACCAGGTTACTCACAACCACTATTATTGTTAAGAAGTACAAAAAGTAATCGTTTTGAATTTTCTCACTTTGTACTAGTCATAACAGTCCCTGAATAGTCCGTCTGATTGTCATGAGCTATCTTCCATAGGACCAATCTTTAACCAAAACACTCTGACTAGCAAAACTAAAGCTGCTATATAATTTATTCTCACTATCTCCTGCAACTCTATGTTAATGGATAACTTTTTTTCTGCCGGATCAATTTGGTCATATTTTCGTTCCCTTAAAGTGTATCTTTTTGCCTATGATATTGGCCTCATCTCAGTCCCGTTTATAGTTTCCGGTGTTTTTGTTTCTTTGTGGCTGTAAAAGGTTTCTTCTTTCTCTTACATATATATTTGCTCTCTTGTAGTGGCAAGCAGGAACTCGGCAATTATCTGCTCACAGTGGCTTTCAACCTGACAAAAACAACTGGGGATGGAACTGGCTGGAAAGATGGATGGCTGTTCGTCCGTGGGAGAACCGGTTTCTTGACAGTAACATCAGGGAGGATGCGAAATTAGGTGAAAACAATATGGAGCAGTCTGAGAATGTGCATAAAACGCAGATGAAGAGTGCAAGCAGGATGCCAAACACTTCAAATCTTGTATCCGGTGTTTCAAGTCAGAAGGCAACCGGGCCATCTCTGTCGGATGGTAATTCGTCTTCACCTGGAATATCTTCAAGCATGCCAGTGTTGTCCAAGGCTAGGTCAAAGCTTGCTAAAGACGATCTTGTTGTAGAAGTTAACTCAGAACCTGGCGCTGGTCCAAGATCGCAAAGTAATCCAAAAGAAAGATCAAGAGAGCCCAATAGATCTTCAAAAGAACGGTTATCTCTGCCAAACAGTGGTCAGATCTCTTTCTCTTTCTCTACCTCTAGGATCCCTCTTTTCTTTTTCATTTTTTATAGAATAGTCTTATCAATATGTTGATACTGATAAGAGGATCGGATCTTCATTGGTCAGTAAAAACCAATGCAAATCACAATTTATATACAAACCACAAATCTGATCCAGTGTATCAGTGGAGACTTTGATCACAGATCAGTACAACCACAATTTAGATATTACGATAGCTATGTTTTAGTAAAACAACAAATCTGATCTAGTGTATCAGTGGAGATATTGACCAAGACTCATATCAATCTGAACAATTAGACATTTTGATCAAGTCACATTCAGCTAAGAAGCAACACATTTTGATCTTTGAAAGATTTAGGTTGTCTTTTGACCTTTTGTCCTTCTAACTCTAAATTGTGAATATTCTTGAGCAGGAAAACCCTTAGGATCTCAGTCAGCTAAAGCCAAATCTGCCCAAAACCAGAGAAGACGGAACTCGGATCCAATAAAACAGAGGCTTGCATAGCCCTTCTAGAGTCTCTGAGAATCATCAGCCGAAATCCCTCTCCCATCGTTCCTGTACATAAAGAGCTTGATAAAAGGAAAGGAAAGAAAAAGACAAAATCATGGGAGAATACAATGGGTTTCAGACTTGAGAGAGTTGCTTGGTACATCGATCAGGAAGAGAACACCAGTATTGGCGTCTTTCCGCCTTCATTGTTGTCATTATGTATGTTTAGCCATCCTTTTTGTCCATGATTCTCTGTGCATTCTTATATGGATTGGTAAGTAGTGTCATTATTTAAGGTGTTTGGGGTATATTTTGTGAAACAGTTTTTTGTTGGGAGAAGGGACCATGCTGCTCATGGCCTTCCCAATGTGATATATATAGTACGTTGTTTTGGTATAAGTTTTAATTTTCAAGTGTGATACTATTGTCGTCATAAGAACGTATCACTTAGCTTGTCATCTTCTCGAACAGGCAAAGTGATTAATTAAAGTGCAGAAAAGAAAATGTCAACAAGCGAAGGGATATATGAAAGAAGAAGAATACTTTTCTGAAGAATCAAAAGTGATGACATTTATTTTTTCTGGTTTACAAGAAGCAATGGTCAATTGCAGAAAAAATATCCTCTAAGTTAACACTGATAATGACCCCAAGCTTTACACAAACTCCAGTGACTCTATTCTCAGAGGTTCTGCAACGCAGCGCATAACCTGTTGATGGAACCGTTCCATTTATATGTTGAGCCTCTCTAGTAATTGGGAAGGCGTTTTGTAGAAGAAGCAGAGCCTTTCGAGAATACTGTTAGTTTATCTACTTGATGCTCGAACCAGGTGGCGAGTTTGTCCCTAGACCACCAGGAGCAAAGACCGGAAGCTGGTTTGAGGCTGAATCCCTTCTCAATCTTGCATCTCGGTGAATTGTCGGTGCCAGTCTGTCTTGTCTTTCTCTTACCAAGCCTATTTCACTTCTCGGGTTCTTTCTAGTCGGTATATTAATCAGAGGTCCTCCAAAGAAGATAGAGTCACCTGTATATGTCAGTCTTCTCTCGGCTTGCTGCAGAGGAAGAGGAGCCTTTGGCGCTGAAACTTGAGGTGGAAGAATGGGTCTTGGATTCTGAGAGTTGGCTATTTGGGAGCTAGTATATGGCAATCTGTTGCGGACTACAGGCATTGTCGTTACAGGAGCTGATACGTATCTCCCAGCTTCTGGATCCCAAACAACTGATGTCTTTCTCACATCTCTCAGAAGAGAAGTTGAAGGAGCAGAGAGAAACAATAGATCAGCGTTGTTTCCTCTCTGCACCACCTTTTCGTCAAATGTCGAGTGCAGGTGATGTGTTGCTGCAGAGATACGATGGTTAGCATTTTGAGGGAGAGAAGCAAGTGTGACCGACTCGTGAATATAGCTTGGACTACTGAAATTGCTCATCCCATGGCTCCCGGTGTCATACTCCTCCCGGCTGCTTTGGGTTGGAGCTAACGAGTTTCTAGAAAAGGATGACTTTAAATCATTGTCCCGTATATCTTTACTTGCAGCCACATTTGCATCTGTGCTTATGCTACTGATGATACTAACCGTGCCAATGGAACTAAGTTCATTATCAGGTAAATGGCAAGTATCTATCGGTCTTAAGACAGATGAAGATGCTCTGGCTCTGGCAGCTGCCTTTGCAGCTTCATTCGCATCCAACTTCGCGAGCTTCCATGCATTACGCTTGACGGGTCTTTTCAGAGCCTTGGTTCCTCTCTCTGCTGCATATGGATCTACGGTCGGCGGGACCATGTGAGGGTCTAAATGCGGAATGACTTCATCCTGGAATGGAAATGATGAGAGTAGAACTCGTAAGTCATACTTCAAGAAGTTCTGTATTCAACAATTAACGCATTTTCGTAGAAGCCTTAGCTTTCAAGGTTTATATATAGGAATTGATCCCATGGACAACAACTAAACAAGACATTCAAATGATGTATAGAACCCAACTTTTGCAAAGCAAAACTCTAACGAGTTTCATAAGAGAAGACTTGTGATGAAAAAGAATGGTTAGATCATTAGATGTTAAGGAAAAGGGAAAGGTACCTGATCATCATCAAACACTCTAGGTGGAGTGCACCAGACCTTTTTTTTGTATGATAGACCAAGAGAGCTTCCACCACTAAACCCGGTTGTGGCAGACCCGGTGGGAGAATAGAGCACACTCTGAATTTCCTCGTCAACGGATGCTCCAGGTGGAACCTCACTCATGGCTCTCATTGCCACAATATACTCATACGTTGTAATTCCCTGTCGATATTAAACAAATTACAAGCTAACATTGGCTTATATTGGAACATGCCTTCAGCAAATTATTAAAAAAGTTGTAGACACAACTTAAATGAGAGCTTGCTTCCTACTGACCTTTTTAATGAGCAGCAAATGGAAAAAGAGAAGTTCACCCAAATGATAACATGGCAGAATGGAAACAACGGTGCAAAGACCCTACATAATTTGCAGATATGGCATTAGGAAACATGAGCTCACCTCAAAGCAACGTAACAACATCAACAATACTTACAACAACTGCCGCAAAAGGTGCTAGAGAGAAGCTATTTCCGAGTCTATTAACAATTTCTGCTGTCATGCTCTTCTTATTAACAAATACACGCACAAAAACTGCAATTCCAACTGCTGCTTCAATAATGAGCTAAGGTAGAAAGCGTAACCTGTTAGTGGTTAAGTGAGAAATAAGTTCACGAGATAGCACATATAAGGACGCATATACATACCCAAAGAAGGCTGGCAATCATTAGAGA
Source organism: Sisymbrium irio (assembly GCA_000411075.1). Classification (NCBI taxonomy): domain Eukaryota; kingdom Viridiplantae; phylum Streptophyta; class Magnoliopsida; order Brassicales; family Brassicaceae; genus Sisymbrium; species Sisymbrium irio. The sequence continues at coordinate 24,876 of KE154413.1, read as the reverse complement.
GACAAAACTCATGTAGTTTTTGCGGCCGACACAATTGTTAAGCCACTGTTACATTTATTCACAACTATGTCATCTACTGAACCCATGAACCCAGTCAAATATCCAGACAAGGTCAACTGATTTCAAGAAAAACATTTGAGACATTAGAAAGTTTACCTTGCAATGGTGATCAAAACCATCAATACATTTTTCACAACTCCGACAGTGCTTGCTGAACTTCCATACCTGTGAACATACAGAGTTCAGGACACAAAAAAAAAAGCCTTCACAATTAAAATCTGAAGCAAAAAATATTCCCCATGAGACTTTTCTTAGCAGGCAAATTCTAAAAAAGGATTTAGTTGTTTTCTACTGATCATGCCTATTTGACATTTATATTTCAGAACATACTTGTACACATGACATAAATAACCATAGGGATTTGATGTAGCTTTCTGAATCTTGGAACTATGTCACCACTATACCTCAGAATTGCACAATGTGCAATATAGAAGATCCTCTTCGTTGTTTCCCTGTCGTTCAGCCGTCGCTTGTTGTTTCCAACAGTCTTCAAGAACAAACACGCAGCAGAAGATAGCCAGAGGATTATAACAAGACTTTCTAGGAACAGCCACTCTCTGAACATCTCCTACAGAACCTCTCACACTTGAGTTTGCTGCTAAGGTAGAGCTCCTTGAGACAACTGAAGGAGAAGACTGCAACTGACTACTAGTCTCATCAAATCTCATGGAGATATCTCTTCCCGACAAGGGATGAACCATGTCAGCTCTGTTAATCCCTGTGTCAAATATTGACATAATTCTTGGATCAGCAGGATTGATTGCAGTACACCGAACATACAGAACAAAAACAAGAAGAGTCTGCAAAACACATGGTCAAGTGTGGTGGTTATTTATCCTAAGATTCACGTTGCTAAGAGTCTAAAGTCACAGCTTGAAGAAGCACTGAACATACCACCGGAGAGTAAACACCGATCAAAATGTATTCCCACAGGCGTCCTCCAACAAATGGAACGAAGAAAGCATAGTAAGCAACCACCAACAAGCAAAACACTGTAATCGCAATCACCTGACAAACCAAAAACTATCAGAAGCGATTCAAGAAACAGTTGTCGACCGAATCATCATGCAAAATTTGAGCTGGATTTAATGTGGTTGGAGAAAGGTTAACATAGAGATTACCTGAACCGTGTGAGCGGGAAGTTGCCAACCGTGTTTTCTCACCATAGCTTCTCTTCTGGTAGCAACAACACTCAAGAGTCAGAGAGAGCAATAAACCAACTGAAAACCCTTAAGTCACGGCAACGTATCTGCCACGTTCTCTCCGCCGATCAAGTGGAGAGTGTTGGTCGTGGAAACCGGGATAAGCTGTAAGACTAATAAGACGAAAGAAGAAGAAAGTGACTAAGAAAATGTCGTCTGTTCTGTCTCTGTCTGTGGCAGGTTTAGTCATAATTACGTCGAAATGGTTTGACCAAACTACATTACTTTTGGACTAATCTGGTGGACTAATTCTAATGTACAAAATTAGCTAATGGTATTTGTTTTTGGAAAACTTAATGTAGTTCTCTAAAATAGCACATTTCAAAATTACACACATACGCACATTAAAAAGCATATTAGAATATTTTTTTAAATATAATTATTTTATTTTATCAATTTGAATATAACTTTTAAACAATTTTCTACCACCTTAAATACTTTAAAGAGAGTATATTCAATTTATGATTTGAGGTTATTTAGTTTAAATTGATAAATTCACTATTATTCAATTATGAATTTTAAAAAAGCATTAAAATCCAGTGTTAATAAAAAAAAATCAGTGTTATTGGATTTGTAATTAAAAAAATATTTTAATAATAGATTTTAGAAAATTTAAGAATGATTTAATGAAATTTCTTAATTAAAAACTAGCCGTTCGAAACAAAATTATTTTTGTCTCTCTAAACAAAGAATATGTTCCAATAATTAAGATTTCAAATTTGCTCACAGATTAGCCGTTGGATTATAAAATAATAACGTTACATTGTCGGTCATACAGATCCAACGGGTAAGAACGATTCAATTGCATACCAAGACTAACATAACCGTGTATGTGCGT
>KE154411.1:28734-43502 GCA_000411075.1 Sisymbrium irio | reverse complement strand
AATAAATAAATAATAAAATAATAAGTTATTAATTTTACATTAAAAAAAAATATCAGAATGTATATCTCATCTCATCACCCACTCTCATAAATTATATTTTGAAGAAAATTTTAAATATTTGGAAGATAGATTATAATTAAAAAATATAAAATAAATAATTTGTTAAAAAGTTAACTTATGAATGTAAAATCTAAATAAGAAAATAAGTCATTAATTGAACATTTAAGAAAAAAAACATAATGTTTGATAAATAAGTCATTAATGTTTGTAAAAATCATTAATTATCTTTAGAAAAATATGTAAAAATCAGGAGGACACATGACACCCTCTCAAAGCTTCTCACAAAGTAAGATGTCATTATCCCAGATTTAATTTCATATAAGATGTCATTATCCCAGATTTAATTTCATTTTCCGTGAAAATACAAAATACATTCATATCCTCATCTTCTTCAATTATTCACGATATTGCCACTATCATCAATTTTTTCAACAACCACCGGAATTTAATCTATAAAATCACACCATGGCTCTCATATCCTCATTTCTTTCAATCTCCCCTCCATTTTCATCCCTAAAACTCCATATTTTCAGTTCTCAAATTTTCAAATGCTTCCTTCTTGTCATATGTTGTGATTCTTGCACAAATACCGGCTGAACTGCTTTGGTGTTGACTAATTCGACGTTCTGGGTAGTCATCCAAGCTAAAAAACCGGTCATAAGGTCAATTTCTGTTAATTTCGTGAATTTCATATCTGTTTCGCGAATGTAGACTTCATGTGAAGTCAACAAAATTGAAGTCTACGTGTGAAGTCTAATATAGGTTAGTTTTGCATGTAACAATTTTCTCGGATTTTGTGTCGTAGAGTTCACTAAAAGTCTACTATATTCATTTGAAAACAAAAAAAAATGGCGCAGAATTCAATTGAACTTTGCGTGTAGTAGAATTCTTGGTAAAGTCTACTGAGGTTTAGTTTTGCATTTGACCAGGATAAAGACTTTTTAAAAGTCTCGGCTGAAGTCTACTAACCGTATTTAAGGTTGACCAAATATTGACTTTAGAAGTAGACTTCTCTAGACGTACAAAGAAGTCTACTTAGGCTATATTTGCATTTGAATAAAATGTTATGGAATTGACTTATAATGAAAAATAATTAGTAGACTTCAAGTGAAGTCTACTAATTAACGAAATTAAGTAGACTTCACGTGAAGTTTTATAATGAAAAATGATTAGTAGACTTCTACTAATTAACAAATATTAATTGTAGACTTCACGTGAAGTCTACAATTAATTTTTATTCGACAATTTGGTCAACGCAAATCTAACCACAATAGACTTCCTATGAAGTCTGCGAATATAGTAGATTTCACATGAAGTCTACTCAAAAAAGTCAAACTTTGGTCAATTGCAAAATTAGACTCTAGAGAAGCCTAATAAAGAGTAGTCTTTGGGAGTAGACTTCTCCGAGATGTCTACTTTTAGAGTTGATTTCAAAGAGAAGTCTACTAATTTAGTAGATTTCTCCGAGAAGTCTATCTTGTGCAGATAAGTCTACGTCAAAAGGTAATTGCAAAAGTAGACCCTCGTACACTTCCAATGAAGTCTACTTTTGGAGGCGAAGTCTAGTAATGACAGCGAAGTCTACTCGTCATTTTTTAGTAAATGCATAAGTAACCAGAAATTTAACGAAGGAAGACTTCGCACGAAGTCTGCAATTATAGTAGACTTTGCATGAAGTCTGCCTTCGTTAAATTCCAATTGTAAAAGTAGGTCAAATTATAGACTTCACTGGGAAGTCTCCGTAGTAGACTTTGAATAAAAGTTTGTCTTTTAAAAATAGCAATTACAATTACAGGAAAGTTATAATGAATTTTTAAGATTTTTCTTTTCATGTGGGTGTGTTAGGCTATAAACTTTCATGTGTGCAATTTTGGCGTGATTATATAATCTATTGATGAAGTAATCAAGTTTTTGGTCGAATTAGGCAGTTAGGTCATAATAAGTAGACTTCTTAAGAAGTCTCCGTAGTATACTTTGAATTGAAGTCTGTATATTTAAAATTGCAATTACGGGAAAGTTATAATGAATTTTTAAGATTTTCCTTTTTTATGGGGGTGTGTTAGGCTATAAACTTTCATGTGTGTAATTTTGGCGTGATTATATAATATATTGATGAAGTAATCAAGTTTTTTGGTCAAATTAGGCAGTTAAGTCATAATAAACAGACTTCTTAGGAAGTCTCCGTATTGGACTTTGAGTAGAAGACTGAATTTTTTAAAAAATTGTTGTTAATGTGGTTGTACATGTTTTGGTCTGCAGGTAATGGCTCAAGTACCGGTTTTTTGGAGAATGGGTGAAGAAGAAATGGTCATGGGATTTTGAGGTGGATAGATGCAAAGGAGGGATAATGTTTATGTTGAGTCATGGGTGTACGTACTCTGACATTATCCAAATGGCACTCGATGATTATATATGGGACAAGAAAATCGAAGCTGTGGAGTTAACCTACCCATTACATGAACATATGCTTAAGTAAATGCCTGAAGATACCCCTCCTATGTATAACACAAATGACAGACAACTTCGGAACTTGATGGAAGTCAGTAAATCTTATATTATTAGTCTTTGTGTCTCTACTCGACCCTTGGATTCAGATGATGTTGTTGCTGAGAATGAATACTTGGACGAGAAACCCGACGAGGATGTGGATGAGGATATGGCTGAAGATTATGACAAAGGTGGTGATGACGATTCTGATGGAGAAATGGATGCTGTGCAAGAAGAATGTGATGGTCAGCACAAATGTAAAGAGGAAGCTGATGTTGATATTAAAGAGGAACCTGATGTCGATATTAAAGAAGAAGGTGATGACACTGATGTGGACTACAGTTAATATTGGAAAGTTAAAGATGAAGACGGGGAGGATATCAGTTTTGATGTTGAAGATACAAAAATGTATTTGGGTGATCAGGCTGGCCGAGTGAATACTTATTGATCTGACAATTTAGGGAGATTACAGAGTTTCTCAACCAAGGATGAGTTGATATCAGAGTTGCGTTTAACCGCTGTGATGCAAAAAAATTCATTCAAAGTGTACAAGTCGCCCAAGTCTATGTTTGTCGCAAAAGTGTTGTGTGCGAGGATGCAGATGGAGGATTAGAGCGACTGCAAAGAACAACGAGAAAGCGTTTTGGGTCAAAAAATATATCAACGTGCATACATGTTATGTGGCCGATCGAGCAGCTCTACTAAATCGTTGCACACCGAAATATATTGCAAGACTTTTCCTTGAGCGTGTTGGTATAATCAATGGTATAGTTCCAAAGTACATCGAAGATGAAATGAGGAACATGTTTGGTATGAAAATGGATTATACCACTTCGTACAGAGCCTTGATATATGCGCAACAGTTGGTTAGGGGAACAGCTGAAGCAGGATACACAAAGTTGTCGGTTTATTTGTAGCAAATAGAGCAAACAAATCCACGAAGTGTGACTGACCTTGTACTTGACGCAGATAATCGGTTTAAATACCTTTTCATTTTATTTGGAGCTTCTATATTTGGTTTTCAGTATTTAAGGTGAGTTATTGTCGTTGATGGAACTCATCTGACCGGGAAATACGGCGGTGTTTTACTTGTCGCAGTCGGCCAGGATAGTAACTTTCAGATATTTCCACTGGCTTTTGGTATTGTGGACTCCGAGTGTGATGCATTTTGGGACTGATTTTTCAACAAATTGTGCATGTATTTCTCGGATGAATATGCTATGTTTATAGTGTTTGATCGGTGCTCGTCAATCGCTAAAGCATGTGCCAATGTGATATCTTGGGCAACACGTGGGATCTGTTACTACCATCTACAAGAAAACATAGCTAGTAAATATAAAGGGAGACACATTATGTACTTAGTCAAAGGTGCTGCATATGCCCACACCTTTGAGGAGTATGAAAGAAACATGGATAATATAAGGGTTATAAATTCTCGTCTTGCAGCTTACTTGGAGGAGGCGGATCCAGCGTTATGTTCTCAATTTTACTGCTCGGGAGATAGATACAACATAAAGACGAGTAATATTGCAGAATCTATCAATTCTGCACTTAAACATGCCTGAGGCTTTCCCATCTCATTTCTGTTGGAATATGTGAGAGAGAAGTTAGGTAAGTGGTTTTAGAAAAGGAGAGAAGATGCCTTGAGTCTGACAACACAGCATAGCCGCGGAGTTGAGTATTTTTTGGCTATATGTGAGCATAAAGCAGATATAATGACGGTTCAATGAATAGATGGATGGCGTTTCAATGTTAAACAAGGCTCACGTGGTGACTGTGTTGTCGATTTGGAAGCACACTCCTGTGCATATGGTGTGTTTAATGTTGAAAAAATTCCTTTCTCACATGCAATTGCAGCTTCAACCGAGGCTGGTATGCATATGTCTAACCTCGTCCATCCATGCTATGGAAAAGTGTATTTGTATGCTACATACGGATATAACATTTATCCTAGACAGTCTGATGAATCAACTGGCACTTCTATACAATGTCTCCCTCCGGTAGTAAAGTTCGGTCGCGGTAGACAAAAGAAGTATAGGTGGCAGACATGGCTGGAAATGTCAAGAAAACGCAGATCAGTACCAAGAGAACAACACAAACAATACAGTTGCTCAAAATGCAAGGAACCAGGCCATATTCGACGTAATTGTGTAAGTACTTTGTCTCTGGTTTCATCCAAATAAGTATGTACTTATTATAATGGTGGTTGTTATATATATAGGGTATTAGAGATGTTTCGTAGAAATCTCCACATGAAGGCACATGCTTTGAAGATTGCAACGCAGAAGCCTACACATGAAGTCTGACTGTGATTCAATTATTAGTCGTGATGTTTGCAAGTTGCTCAACTATATGTTGTTTAAGAAGTCTACTTTAACTTATTATATATTGAAGAAGTCTACGATTGAAGTCAGCTAATATATATTGTTGAAGTCTAGCCGAAGAAGTCTGCTTAGATAGATAAAAATGAAAATGTTACATGTTTAAACTAGAAAACAGATTACAGTGCAACGAAGTAAAGTGCAACAAAGATGGCCAATCAAGTCCATTTCCTTAAAGTTTCCTTTTGCTTTTGTTTTTCATATGGAACCGGCGTATAGTCATAAGCTTCATACTCGTTCCTGAATTTTGTAACCTCGTCGAGTTTGGTTCAACTCACAGATCCGCAAGATCATCTTCTGACTCAAGCCAACAGTCATCCTCTTCACGGCCGCATCTCTTGATCCTCCACAACTTCATGACCACAATAGGACACCCCTCCTTAGAGGCAATGAACCCTTTCGAAAACTCATACGCACACGAACCAGTTGTAACACACCGGATTTTGTTGTCCCTGAAAACAAATGGATGACATATCAAGTCCCTTTAATTAGCATACACATGTATGTCACACTTCTTACAACATGTCTCAGATGTAGAAGATTCATGTTTTCTTCGAAGGATCCTCGCAATCAACTACCATATGACATGTGCAGTAGATCACACCCATCGTATCTGCAGTACAAAACGAATTTTATTATGTGTATAATAGGAATATACTGTATCGTAGACTAATGAACCATAGTTACCGATTGCAACGTCTCTTTCTGTGTCGAAATCCCGGATATCCTCAATACTAACAAAATCTATGTAATGCATCTCATTGATAGATAGTATATTCCTTACTCGAGTTTCAGGTATGGGGACAAGCATGTAGAAAGACTTTGACGGCCTGAACCCAGAAACTCGCATTGTGACAGCAAGATTCTGAATCTCTATCCAACTTCCTTCCCACTTTTATAATCCTTTGAATCTTTTAGTGTCATCCGGAGAAACAAGAAATTCCATTTTTGTCCTCTAAAAAAAAGAACATAACATATAAGACCATCATATCAACAACATAAAACACAATCACTATCACATTTCACATACATTTTCATCAACTAAAATGTACGATCAGAACAGCCCGACGCATGTAACCAACCACGAATATGCTCGGAGCACTTTGAGTTCAAAATGCCAATCCCTCTTTGTCCTGATCGCCTCCGATAGAAGGTTGTAAGCCATATCTGCAAATCAAGAGATTCCTGCAAGAATTAGTTGTGCCAATAACTTCTTCGCAGAAGTAAATGTTAGTAGTATTTAAAGAGTATCCGCTTAGTATTAATTGTGAAATTGAACAGGCGCGACATGACTAATAATTAGCGTAATTACTGATTTGACAGATTGACCAGCACTGTAGTTATGGTTATGTTGGCCTAAGTAAATACCTCTTATCTTTTTCTTTTCAGACTTCGTTATTGGGCTTCCAGTGAAGACTTCATTGTTAGACTACAAATCGTTATTTGGACTTTAACTGAAGACTTCATCAGCAAACTACAAATCGTTAGTTTGGACTTTAAAATGAAGTCTACTTTATAAATGAAAACGTTAAGTTCTTAAATATTTCTGATGAAAAGTCTACTTGAAGTCTTCTAGTTCATGTTCGGAGGAAACGTAGAACAAAAAAATATCATATATATCTTATCGCATGCCAAAAACATACCCTACAATGACTGACCAGACAGTCAGCTGTGTGGCTCGTATAGTTCCACATCCAACAAGTTGCGATTTTCTTTATCCGGTCCACGGCAGTCTATGTCATCGAATATTTCAGCATCCAGCTTGTCCCTGATTGCTTTCATATTTGAGTCGCACAACGTCGTTGGAAACGACATCCCCAATGCATGGCACTCGCTGTACTTCAGAAAAAATATGCCATAATCACCGGCTGGAGGTTTGGTCTGAGGCCCTCCAACTCTGACACGCTCGTGTGTGTACCTGTCATATGTGTAGCTGTCCTTGTCAATAGATAACTCTCGCATCAGATATGGTAGCATTACAGCAATATGCTCAACAGCCCGTCGATTTCATCATCAGAGTGTGTAATAACACTGTCCCACACGAGAATGTGCCTCCTCGGAATAGAGATATACAAAGCAACCCAATAATCAGATTTGATGTTCAACAGCACGTATATGTCATCCAATTCCATTCCCCATGTCTTCTTCGTCCTGCAGTATAGTGGAACCTTGCCTGTGTGGTAAGTAGTTTCTCCGAACCATTAGGATTGGTTCAAAATCTAGAAATTCCTTGTACTTTGCAGTCCAAATCTGTGTAAAAATCGTGTCAGCGAAACAAATCTTCTCTGATCTAAACCATTCCAGATGCTTAGCAAATCGAAGCCTCAGTAGATTTAGCACTTGGTCCAGATGCTGCAACAAGAACAGTAAGCAATTCGTTACTCGAAGTCTCCTCCATAAGTCTGATATATAAGTCAACTAGTGAGTAGATAGTATGACTAACGTATCTTTTAGCCACTGCCTTCGCGTTCGCAGAATCCATCCCCACTCGGCAACCATGGTTTTCTCCTTTTTCGTATATGAACTGCAAATAGGAATTTTCCAACAATTATAACTATGGCTAAAAAAGACATTATATAAAATGTTTAGATTACTTACGGATCAAGTTTAAGGAAATCAATAAGAATCTTCAGTTTTTGCTTATAGACTGGTCTGAAAGGATTTTATCCACCGCCGGAAACTTCTTTTTGCATGTTTGGTATGATGACCTTGGTGGTGCTATTTCCTACATACGGACTCCGCTGTGTTGCAGCCAACCGCCGTTGCTGATCAGTCTTTGCCTGAGCCGCCATCAAAGCCGCTTGCATCCTAACATCTTATTTTTTTGTTTTTCTTTTCATTGTTCCAGCTCAGATTCTGTCGGAGTTTTACCACCAAGGTACTCGCAACTAGTAAATATGGGATCCGATGGTGGACATGACGGCGGTACCTCTGGTGCTGGATTTTTCAGCTCTTCATATTTTGCTTCTTCTTTACGACAGTTCACACTTTCACTTGTCAGAGGTTTTCTCTGTAAACTTCGTTGTAAATAAGCGAAAATTAAAACAAGATACAAATTTGTTTCCCGAAAATAAAAAGTTTTTGTAATGCAGATAACCAGCTAACAACATGTGTCGTACATAAATATGAATGTACTTTTTCGCTTTTCTCCCCCTACGTTTCGCGGGTGTTTTCTTAGTTTTTTTTACATTCAAAGATTCAGAACTAACCCGACGCGGAAGTTCTTCTTGATGTGCTGGGTCTTCAGTTTTTTCATTTGACTTAGCATGCCCTTCCGTCATTGCTTCTTTCATACTCTGATCCACAGCTTCCATCTTCTCCTTCACAATTGCCATCTTTTGCTCCACAGCTTCCATCTTCTGATTAATGAGGTTCAGCTGGTTCTCAAATTTGGTAAACCCATCCTTCATCTCCATAAGTATCATTTTGCACCAATTCACCAATTCACCAATTCGGCTTTTAGTATTTCCACCATATTAGGGCCAAGTGAAGCCTCTGAGTTCGACGTCCCCTGACGATGTCTTTTGCGGGCTTCTTCATCTGAGTCGGACTTTCTCTTGTTGTCTCCACTAGAAGGCTCAGGCTTCACATTGTTAGAGACATTCAGTCCGTATGGCACCCAGTCGGATTTCTTCCATTTCCACGGACCACCAAACTCCCCAAACATTGCTTTAACAATGATGACGATGGCCTCGTCTTCTTCATCATTATCCCACTTGGGGAACATATCAGCCAGGTTCTCAATCATCACACAATTGTTGAAGCGGGTCTGCGTAAAAGCCATATATCAATATTTGGATATCAAGCATTATCCATACTTATTTAATTCGGTTTGTACTTAACCTGCTTTAACATTGCCTATTTGACATATTTTCAATCTCTGGATCCGGAGAAAGCAAGAATCGGAGGAGTTGCCTTGTCAATTGGTCCCCCGAAGCCGGCAGCAAAATCCGGCATCACATTATATACCTATACTTGAAGAACACAAACCCATCCGTGGTATAGGTCTTAGTTAAATATTTTTCCTTTACTGCCTGTATTAGATTCTTAAAAGTTACTATTCCCCACGGGTAATTCTCAAATACATTTAAATCCGTGACTAGCTTAGCCATCTTTGCCTGTGTAGGTAAGCTGGGTTTCCGTGCTTCTACAAAACCAGCATAGATAGCTAAATATCCCAGCCTAATCCGATCCTCCCGAGGCCATGTCAACGCATAGCTACAAGCATGGGTCAGATCGTCTATACTAGGCCCAATGTCAATATGCACACCAATCTTCTCCCAGAATTCCGTCATCTCTTCGGTAACCTCAACATCTGGCTGCTCCATATCCTCGACGTAATCACAATTGAGTCCGGTGAGATCTTCAAACTCCAACAGCGAAAAGCTCAACGGTTTACACCAATGAGACTCCATATCTCGTAATTCTTGTGGCAAGATATCTGAAAACCCAGTGCACCAAACGAGACGCCCAACCAAAATCTAACTTGTGGAACTTTGAAAATACACCAAACCTAGATTCACTAATCTCTTCCCACTCATCCTCATTCAGTACTTCAGCCAGTGCAGTGAACAACTTCTTATCGTTGTTATAGTAGCCAATACTTTTAAGCGCGGCGGGTTCATCACCCTTTGTGAATAACCTCCATGGGAATTCAGGCTGCTCCATACTATAGACATAGAAGAATGCGTATCAAAGTCAAATTTAGAAGTCTAACTTAGAAGTCTAAATTAGAAGTCTAATTTAGAAGTCTACTTTCGAAGTCTACTTTTGAAATCTACTTTCGAAGTCTACTTTCTAAGTCTACTTTCTAAGTCTACGACAATTGTATACTACCGACGTATACTTCACAACGTCGACTACCAATTTCTACTACAGGCGACGGCGAGTTAACCAGCAAGCAGGAGAGAGGGTAGGAAGGGAGGACTGAATTATCGACGACAATTACGGGTATAGACACGGACGAGATCTGAACAGCAAATTCATATTCAACGGCAACATGTTTAGAGGGCAGCACATATAGTAGAATTAGTGTAGAACCAGAAAAAGAGGGAACATAAATTACCGAATAGAAGAAAGAGCACTGCAGTGGCAGCAGCGGCTAAAGAGATGCTATGGCTAGGCGATTTCGCCAAATTACAAAGAATTTTTTACTTTTTTTTTTTACATGATAATAAATGTAATTGGACTTTCACTTTCTTTTACCCAAATTTAATCGTTTGGTTCCCGGTTTGGTTTTACATAAGAGTTCAATTCTGTTTAAAATTATACAACAACCGATCACGGTTCCCTTTTGTTAAATTTCCACCTATTTCGCAATTTCGTTTTCCGCCTATAGCATATTATGTTTAGTTTGAATTTCAGACTTCACATGAATTCTACTTACTTTCATACATTGGATGTGGGCTAATTAGATGGCCTCGTATGCGGGATAAGCAAATTGACCCAGATTTCCCATGCTTAGAAATTCCCTTCCCACCTATACTGAATTAGGGTTATTTAAATTTCAGAATTCAATTGAAGTCTACTCACTTGTCATACGTCCATTCACGCATTTACTGATATTAAATACCATATTTATGAGATTAACATAAGATTCTTCCAAAATAGCAACATTACAGAATTTACTCGTTCATTAAACGAGTATCTACAATCTTGTCAAGCAAACAAAAACAGACAGGGTAATTATCAACCCTATAAGGATGCCGCTAATGAAGATTGCACCGCCGACAATCACTTTCTTCAGCTTCACACATCGGAAGCGCTTAGCCAGAATAAGCTTCTTCAGTTCAGAAATCTCTGCTTCAACCCGACTTATATCATCAATATTTCGAGGACATGTTTGCAGTCCGCCTGGTTTTCCATGGAACGTCTTAAGTCTTGACATTCCTCCTTCATAGCCTCATCATACTACTTGAATACATGCTGCCCACCATCCTATATATTTACAGAAGTTAAACCACTAGGACCGTAAATCACAAACAAAATGATGCTAGGACCTTCTCATTACCTTGTAGTTCTTGGATCATATAATATCTTTTTCGAATCCTCGTCCGTAATGCACACTTTAACAATAGGGACCAAACCACATCTACATTGGTAAGGTATTCCAAAATTTCCTTCTCCACGGAGGGGACTGGATCTCACTTCTGGTATTCCACGAAAAGACACACTCCTTGAACTACTTGACGGTTGACTATAGCTGTACCGACCCATCCCTGTGTACAAATAAGAATTAGAAGTCTGTTAGACGACAACCTCACCAAAACTAAATACGGATATGAAGACAAGGACCGATAATTGAGAAGGAAACCGAATTATGGCTGTTTTGGCTGTTTTAGAGAGAGAGTGTACCTTTTTAGAGAGAGAGAGCACCGTAGTATTTGTAAAAAATTAGGGTTACCTTCATCGAAACTGCAGGTTATATACAGAGGTAAATATTCCTAGTAGACTTCCAAATGAATTATGCCAATGATAAACCCTAATTTGAATTTTTCCACCCTAATTAACCTTTGATGGTTTTTGTTTACTTGTTTCTGTGCAATTTTAATTTGTATAGATGGTAATATTTGTTCTATGGTTGATGTTAACACAACAAAATTACTAAATTATTTTTTTCTATTTTCTTAATTAAAATTTAAGCTATATTTATCAAGTAGAATTCTTTATACGTCTACCTAGTAGATTTCCAAATGAAGTCTGCCAATCATAAAACCTAATTTGAATCTTTTTCACCCTAATTGACCTTTGATGGTTTTAGTTTACTTGTTTTTTTGCAATTTTAATTTATATAGATGGTAATATCTGTTCAATAGTTGATGTTAACACAAAAAATTACTAAATATTTTTTTTCCTATTTTCTTAATTGAAAGTTAAGCTATATTTATCAAGTAGACTTTTGTATACGTCTACGAGGTAGACGTCAAACGAAGTTAACCACTCAGACTTCTTCATCAGACTTCCCAGGGTTATCGCTGTCATTTCCGGTTCAGTTTTTTGTTTGTTCGCTATGGTCTCAAGTGTAATTTCACTACACTTGGAGTCTATTTTTGCTTGAGTTTGAATTTGGGGTCTATTTTCTGTCCAAAAATAGAAAAAGGGTTAAAATCAGCAATTTCCCTATTTTTGTTCCTACAAAGTATTAGGCCGTATAAATAAATAAAAATAAAAATAGTGTTCGTTAGCGGCTTAAAATTTAGTAAATTATATGATACATCGGTATTAAAAATAAAATTGCTAACACACATCTATATATAATTTATCCAAAAAAATAAATATCTTAAATATTAAAAAACTCAAAGCAAATTAAAATTAAAAATAAATATTTTTTTTTGTTTTATATTTATATTTTATTCAAACTTATAATCTAGCCCTTTGAAAGCATGAGTTAAAATACAAAATTATTTGATATCATTATTTTCTTTTAATTGACTAGTTACAAACGAAATTATAAAATATCATAAAATATTTTATATCAAAATATTGAAACAAAATTAGGAAATACAAAAATAATTTCTTTTCAAATCGATTATTACAAAGCGAATTTAAAGATATCAAAAAATATTTGGTATCAAAAGTATGGAAACATAATTAGGAACTTAATAGATTTCATAGTCTCCTAATTGATGGATAAAAAAATTTTGATATATATAGTAGATTATTTTTGGGAATATAATTTTGATATATAGTTGATTTTCTTTTAAAAAACTTTTTTGCTTTAATAAAAAAATTGTTTGACAATATGAATAGAAAGTTACAAATAAGAACATAAAAGTAAAAAAATCATGGAAATGACATAACAGCAAAAATGGAGGAAATCGGCTTATTCGTACCCGAACTCGTCTCAGAGGCGCTACTACAACCCCAAACAATTTTGATGTGCTAAATCATACCTGAACAACAACAAATCAGACAAACCATACCTAAACCTACATGACAATAGCAAAAACATGCTTTGACCAGCTTCCCGTTAGTCAACATTGACGAGCCACTAACGGTGATGAATCCAGTGACGAGTCAGCTGCTACGGTGTCTACAGCAACCAAAATGGCGTCGTTTTGATTTTAAAAATTCAAACTTCGAACGCACAAAACGACACCGTTTTGATTAATGAAAACCTAAAAAAAGAAAAAAAAAATTCTCTTCGACAATTTTTCTTCGTCTCATTGGTTTCTTCGTCGTTGTTCTTCAGTCTTCGAGAGAGAATCGAAATTGAAGAGATTGGAAAAGTAATCGGTGTTTTGGGGCACCAATTGAAGGAATTTGGTGTATCTTCGACCCTTAAATCCCAAAATGAGGTGAGTAGAAGTTTTGAGTAGAAGTTTTAGGGTTTTGATTACAATATTGCTAAATTAGAATTGTTTAATCAATGGTTTACACCTTTTTAATCGATCGTTGTACTATTAGCAATTTAAAATTCTTCTAATCTAATTATATATTATACTTGGTTTGGTTTTTTCAGTGATTCGGATGCTTTTTTCATAGTCAATCATGGTGGGAAATTTGAAAAAATAGATGATGGTTCAGTTATTTACCAATCTGGCTCTGTGACAGAGCTTGTTACCCAAGCGTCTGCATTGTTTCAGGGGTTACCTGTGAGCTTGTATCGGATGAGAATATGGTACAAGATGCCATACGAATCGTTGAGTGAGCTAAACATCTTGTGTAATGGCGTTGCCAACTTCCGACGAATGTGTAAAGCTAGTAAATGGTGCAAAACAGAGGAAATATATTTGGAGATTGATGAAGGCAATGAGGAAAATGCTGAGAATCAAGATGAGGAAACTCGAGAGAAAGAAGGAGAGGCAAATGAGGGACGAGCGAGGAATGACACTGATGACAGAAGGATAGTGATGGGGGTGTTAGGATTGAAAGTGAAGAATCTCGACACCAAGGAAGAGATGATAAGTGTGATATGGAAGCTCGCGTGGAGCACATAGTGGCCGCATTTGTCGATGATGAAGAGAATGGTGACTACCAACGAACTTCTCCTACATCAGATTGTGAAGGAGAAAATAACGAAAGGGTTAAGTATGATAGGTGGATCAAAGGAAGTAGAGAGCTCATGATTCGGCAATTGTTTGAAAGTGTAAGTGAGTTTAGAGAGGCTGTGTTGGAGTATGCTTTAAAAGAAGGCTGGAACATCCAATTCACGAGATGGGCAGCAAAAAAAACAGAAGCTAAGTGTGGTATTGAGAAATGCAACTGAGAATCTATTGTTCTTATGAAGAATCAATATCACAGTGGATGGTTAAAACATTCCAAGATCAGCATACATGTCACAAGGATGGGCGGTGCAGAATACTATCTGAAAGAGTTATTTGTGAAATGTTCATTAATGAGCTGAGAGACGATCCTTTACTGAATCCTATAGCTATGCAACAATGTATCCATGACCGCTACAATGTGGCACCTTCTTTTGATCAATGTCGAAAGGCAAAGAAGAGAGCGTTGTATCTCATTGAAGAAGAATTTAATGAGAAATATAGAAGGATGAAAGAGTATCGAGATAAACTTCTGCTGTAAGTTTTGTTAATAAATTTTGGTTTAATTTCATTACATAAAATTTTGTCTAATCGTGTTGTGTATTGAATCAGGACAAACCCCGGATCCACAGTTGAACTTCTGACCACAACTGGAGGAAATGGACAAGAAGTATTTGATTCCTTCTACATGTCTTTTGGTGGTCTATGCAAGACATGGAAAGAGCATTGTCGACCAATCTTTGGGATCGATGGTTGCTTCTTGAAGTCTAATGAGAAAGGGCAACTCTTGGCTGCTGTTGGTAGAGATGCCAATAATTAAATCTACCCTTTTGCTTGGGCAGTTGTTCAGGTAGAG
>KE154411.1:11771-21895 GCA_000411075.1 Sisymbrium irio | reverse complement strand
AGTTCAGACAGTGTCTTTCACGGCATTTTGGTTGTATGAAACTCATTTCTATTTCTTGAAATGTTTAAAACTTGGATTTTTTTTAACTTGTTTCTTACCTTTTGTCTCATAATAAGCATGAAATGGTGAAATCCTGAATTTTTCAATACTCATAAAATGATCCTCACATTAATAGTCTTCCCAAATACAACATCTAGAATCTACAATACAACAACTGAAACTTGAAATCATCACTCCAACAACTGAAACTTGAATTCAATTACATGAAACACCAATAAAGACACCCAACCACGACCACTCCAACAACAGCCATCCTCTTAAACATGTGTATCTCTGCTGCCATTTCCTCATTTAATTTCTGATATCCCCTTATCTCAATTCTCATTGCTTCCATCTTCTTTTCCAAACCATAAACCGATTCCTTAATGCCTTCTACCTCTTCCATGAATCCTTCCTTCATGTCTTCAATCTCCTCTACCATGGACTCATCAGTCCATTTGAATACATGAGACTTTCTTCAAATGAATATAACAATTTTCATATCCAATCTTTCAAACACATATAAATCATCATATATGATTTCAGAGATGTGAAATTAACACTTATATTTACCTGCTCAGAACCATGGGGGCAACAATGAAACAATCTTCCTGGAATTTTTTCAGTGCCTGAAGTTCTTATCACCGACAGTTCTCCACACCTACAAGCTTCAGGCTATCCCCTAACACGACCACAACGACTGAAGCTTGTGCTCGACACTGCAAGTTATCAAGAGAATCTCATTACAATTGATATCAAAATTAAACACCGAGATTCATGTTTGTAAATAATTATATCTATTGAATCCCTAACATACCTGGATCCCATGAAGATGCCCGAATTTTAGAGGATGTAACCATTCTATCTATCAAATCTCTAATCGAATCTCTAACCCTAATTTGTCCTCCAAATACAAAACAAATGTTACTCGACTCCTAGGAAGAAGAAGAAACAAGACGAAGATAATTTTTTTTAAAACTTTTTATTAATCAAAACGGCATCGTTTTGTGCGTTCGAAGTTTGAATTTTTAAAATCAAAACGATGCCGTTTTGGTTACTGTAGATACCGTGGCAGCTGACTCATCACCGGATTCATCACTGTTAGCGGCTCGTCAATGTTGACTAACGGGAAGCTGGTCAAAGCATATTTTCGCCATTGTCATGTAGGTTTAGGTATGGTTTGTCTGATTTGTTGTTGTTCGGGTATGATTTAGCACATCAAAATTGTTTGGGGTAGTATTAGCGCCTCTGAGACGAGTTCGGATACGAATAAGCAGATTTTCCGGAAAAATGGTATCCAAATATGCCCTTTATACCCATGTCTCACATTATAATTGATAATTCATATATATATCATATACTCCCTCCGTATCATAAAAAGTGTCGTTCTGGAGTGTTTCACACATATTAAGAAACCAATTAAAAAATCTATTTTACCATTCATCAATACATTAAACAAATTTATCTCTCTAATTAATACATGTAAATAGTAAGGTTAAAACTGGAAGTTTATTAACAAAATTGCATTGAAAATATAAAACGACACTCTTTATGAGACAAAAATTAAATTCTAGAACGACACTTTTTAAACTACGGAGGAGTATTAGTTTTAAGTATAAAATTCTTAGCATTTTCGTTTCTTTTTAATTGATTAGTAATAAACCAAATTATGAAATATCACAAAATATATGATCTATATGATTTCTAAGAGTTTATATATAAGTTCTTAGGTTTTCTTAACTATTTAAAATCTAGTTGTTTTTCAGTCACTAGGGATATGAAATCGGTGAAGAGAATCTGGATGCTGTCAATATGCCTTCGTGAGCGTAACTGACACTTTTGCTTATTAATTTTGTTGAGTTAAATCTTTTTCCATATAAAAAAGAGTGAGAATTCTTAACAAGAAATACGAAATTAAGAAATAAATTTCTGATTTATCTTGCTAAATGACAACAGACTGAGAAGATATGGATTCTTCTTCTTTTTTTTGACATCGGATTCTTTTTTATTTAATACATTTGGCAACTGCTGTTATTATTACGTTGAGAGAATCTCAATAGTATAATATTTGAGAATTCAATTTACTAGTTTTTTCATTAAATTTAATTTTTAAGACTACTTACAAAATTTATAATAAAAATATTTTGGCTATCAAATATTTTCTATTTTCTAAGTTAACTAAAATATATTAAAATATATCTATATAATACTATTTCATAAATCATTTTCATATATGTCACATCCATAATCAATTTTTGTATAATGTACACCCCATTGAGTTTTATTTTTTAAGATCAAATCCTTATCAATTTGTTTTCAAACACTTTTGTGTGAAATATTTATGAAACCATTACCATATTTTTCTTTACCGAATTTTATAATTTGAATTTTATAGAAACAATAATGTATCTTTGATCAATAAAAATTTCAAGAATAATGTTTAAGATCTCAATGGAAAGTACTTTTTTAAAAAAGAGTAACTCTAATTTCATTCTATTCTTAATAAGAGATCTGAATAAGAATACATAGAATGTATTTGACTATGCTAAAACAAAATCTTATCTTGATTGGTGAAAAGGTATAACGAATTTATATTTGTTTTATATATATTTTTTCAATATATATTTTTTTCTCTGCTTTAATATACTCAATAAACTGGTAATATGTTACCAATCAACTCGTAACATTTAAGATCTAACTTTTTATTTTATCAACAATATAATGTGAAACTAAAACAATACAGATAACCATACATGTAATTCTAAATTTATATAAATAATATATATATCATGGTTGTGTACTAGCATCTCGAGTTAGGTTGTTTCCTCTTATGTTGTTTGTATGTGGAATAAGTTATGTTGTTTGTATGTGGAATAAGTGATAACGAAATTGTTGAACAACTCCTTATTTTTTTTTAAACGCTATTTCAATAGTTTAGATATCATTTTCAACGATTCCAACAAATATGTCAAATATTAAATATTTATATATTATTTGAAGAATATATAATTATTTTTAAAACATTTAATAAAAGAATTAAACCTATATATATTTATTATATATAAATATATACTATCTTTTTAATTAAAAAATTATTAATATATTTAATTAAAACAAAAATTAACGAAATCATTCCCTCATTACAAAAAAGGGTTCTTTTTACAGCACCTATTTTTAATATATGTATCATTAATTGATGCAAAAAAAAATTGTATCATGTAAAAGAGTGATTTGAAAGTGGTAATGTAAATATTTGTATCATTTAATTGTTAAGTGATGGAAATATATGAAATATGTTATTTCATACTTCCTTTTTATTTTAAATATTGTTTTTATATATAACAATTACCTCAGTTTTAGATAATTGAACAAAAAAGTTATTTCATACTTCCTTTTTATTTTAAATGATTTTTAGAGTTTATTCACACAAGTTAAAATTCATTTAGTTATTTATTTTTCTCAGCTAATAAATCATATATCATCTTTTCCAAAACAGTTCAAACAATAAAAATATTTACAACATGAATAGTCATATACATAATTAAATTAATAAATTTTACATTGAAAACTGAGAATAATCAAATGAAACAAATACTTTTATATAAAACATCAAAGTGAAATAGATTGAGTATTAATTAAATAAAAAAAGAGGTGTATCTCTCAAATTTTGATTCATAATCAATATAATTTTCAAATTGTTCCTTGTCAACTTATATAAAATTTAATTTAAAATGAAGAGCCTTTTTTATGGAAGGGAAATTGTATCGTTTCAAATTGTTCCTTGTCAAATTATATTAAACTTAATTTAGAATGAAGAGCCTTTTTTGTAGAAGAGAAATTGTATCGTACTAATGTTTGTTTTGTGATGTGGAATAAAATAAGTTTTTAAAACCTTTTAATTTGCCTCATTTTTTTAATTGATACAGGAACAAGAAATAGAAAAGAAACAAAAAAATGTAGAAACACTTACAGCCTCATCGGCGACGATGTATCTCCAGTTTGGTCCATGTTCGAAAACGTAAAATGACTGAACCCTTAAGATCTTGATCCGGAATCTCCAAGCGCTCTCGTCGTATACAACCTGCGAAGAAAGCATGTTATAGTGTTGTGCCATTGTTTTGATTTCAGGAGAGATTTTGCGAGAGAGAATGGAGAATTTCTGTTGATGTTTTTGCAATAATGATAGACACAGCGAAAGAGAAAATGGAGATTGTTTTTATAGAGATGAAACTGAGTTTAAATGGAGATTAAAACTGTTGCGAGAGTAAATGATGTATTGGGAGTGATGAATTGAGTTTAATAGTGTGTCTACATACACTGATTGGTGGAAGATGTTGGCAGTTTTTTCTGATCAAGAACCTATTCGATGCATCTATTAATTGACATTGATCGTGTTCACGATTGAAGAGAACCTGTTTGAAGCGTCTTTTGCAGTTTTTTCAGTGAGAAGTCTATGTTCGAGACGAGTAATAAATGCAAATTTAAATGGAACATGTTCGAAGTGTCTTTTGCAGTTGCATCTTTTGCAGTTTTATCAGTGAGAAATCTCTGTACTCTTGAATTTTACCTATTACATTTTGATGAGAAGTTTACTTTTTTTATAAATCTTGATTTAGATGCTCATTGGATTTTGATGTTGAGAATTTTTACTTAATTTTTACCCCTTTTTTTTCTTGTGTGTATAATTTAGATGCTCATTTCCATATTGATGTTGGTTAACAGAAAATGTCCTCTAAGCATTACCACTTAATCTCAATTAGCTCACATTCTTCTGTTGTTATTTTCACATGACCAAGACTAGGAGATTTATTATGTGATTTATCGAAGAGTTCCATAAGCTTAATGTCTTCCACTTTCACATGCCACTAAAGTGACAAAACTCATCTTACTAAACTCCTTTTTATAATCAGCATTTCATTTGGTGTCGTATAATCCAACAGGCCATATGTATGTATGTATACACACCAATTATGTGCTTTCAACAGACATATGAAATAATGTAAATCCCTTAGAAGAAGATAGAGAAAAAATGCAAAAAGTGAATTTGGGAAGAAAGAGATTAGAAAGACTAAGGTTTTGCTCCTTTTCAAGAGTTCTCACTACGACAAACACATTTCTGAAGAAAATGAGAATACCAAATATAATTGGAAGCTTTCTTTATTTCTTAGCTTCCGCAAATAACTCCTTCTCGGACTGGTGTGTATGACAAGACTGAGCTTGAAGAAGCTCTAGTCGCTCTAGTCTCATGAAAGGACGCACAGACTGAAGCATGGTCTGCAAAAAAAGGACACATTTGTAAAAATACAAACATTTGTCTTCCATTGTAATATAGACACAAACATAAGAATATTGAAAGCTTTCTCTTTTTAACAGCCGTATAGCCAGCAAATAACCTCGAGAAGCAAAACCAACAACGATGAATCTGATTCATAAATTATTTGTTCATAGATGCTTTGATTTGATGATTCATGAAATATAACATATACCCAGCAGCTTCATGACCAAGGATATATGGAAAAAGACCTTCAGGATCGGATCCTGCAGACAAGAGAAAAATCAAATCTTTGAATCCTAATCCATAGCAAATCAATAAAAATGGAGATATGTGTTAAAAGGGAGTAATATAACCTTGTCTCTTCAAGTTTGGTTGAAACAGGAGCGGTGGAGGAAGGCATATAGAAGGCGGAGGAAGATGCATCAGATTGGTTGAAAGCAGAGAGAAGCGGAAGAGGAAGAAGTGCAGCTGAGTTTTAGGGAGGAGAAATTATGTTTTTTAGTAAAACTTTCTTTATAGAGGAGTAAAATGTGTTCAATAATTAGGTTAATAGTTTTTCGTAATTTAGTAAAAATTCTGATTCCCGCTTAATAATAATTCGTTTCCCGCCTATATTTTTTCATTTCCTGCTTTTAATAATTTGAAATTCAAACTTTATTTTGAAGTCTACATTACTTTAAATCCTAAACTGACCCCAAATGAACAATACATTATTACACTAGAAACTTATAAAACCGTTTAATATATTCATAAATTTATATTTTAATTAATAAACATATAAATTCTACATCATTTACCAAACTATAAACTTTTATTTATAAAAAGTTGTGTTTTTCATAATTATTATCAATACCCTTAACGCTAATATCTATTTATCTTTAAATTGTCATATATTTTATCATATACCCTAAATCTAAATAAATTTTTATAACCTAATTAACCTTACCTAATTTAAATTGTCTCATTTATATGTAATTTTATTTTATATGGATGAAATTGGAGTATGTGGTTATTAATTGATCAATATTTTATCAGATTATTTTTTATAATTTTTTAAATTTAAATTCAAGAGTTACTGAGTAGACTTCTTAACATGTCTATTTAGGAGACTTCTTTAGAAGTCTACCTACCCAAATCCTAATTCAAATGTTTATAGCCTAATCAACCTTACATATTTTAAATTGTCTCATTTATATGTAATTGTATTTTATATGGATGAAATTGGACTATTTGGTTATTATTTGATCAATATTTTTATCAAATTTTTTTTATAAGATATAATTACTGAGTAGACTTATATACCAGTCTACCTTTATGACTTCATTTTCAGTCAATCTTGAACACTTCAATTGCAGAATTCCCGGGGGTTACCTATGTCATTTCCGCTTCAGTTTTTTGTTTGGTTGTAAGGGTGTGAATTGTAATTTCAATACCCTTGGTGGTTACTTTTGCAATAGATCCAATATAGGGTCTATGTTGATATAAAAATAAAATAATATACAAAATTAGCAATTCTGCCAATAATCAAATTAAACCAAATTCCCATAAGCCAACCCAAAGCCCATGAGGATGTAGCCTTAAGATGTAATATCAGTCACATCCTTTACGTAGGGAATCATATCCCAAAAAAATCTTAAAATGGGGAAACTCACCACCATAACAGTCAAGAAATTCTAAAAGGCACAATTAAAGATACGAAGGAAATCAAAACCACAGCATAAAAGAAAAAAAGATATTAAAAATCTTTTCTATAGGTTATAGTAATATATAATGGATTAAAATGAGGATGAGATCTTTTCTAAAAAGTGTATTCATAGATTTTGAAGTCTTTTACGTTTTTTTTTCTGGAATAATGAAAGTTTGACATGTCTCATATGTGGTACCATGGTAAGGGATATGTGATAGAGGTTGAAATTTTCTAATAGCAGGTTCAGACCAAGTGGAGACAAAGTGGGGGTCTGAACTCAATTATGTACATGCTTATTTTTGGAGTACATTTGACATCTTCAGGAGAATTATCATAGTTCATTATTGTACCGCTGATTGACTTCAAATCACTTTGAAATAAGATGTAACTCTTTGTGTTACACTGCATCAAAATTTGAGTTTAATCTATCAACAAGAAACTTGCAATGAATGGTGGATATTGGATGGTTTAATTTGTTCAATAGCTCGATTTGCTTTCATTTCTGTCCAGTACATTCATAAAGACCTTCAACAAAATAAACATTATAAAACCCATAAAATATCAATATCATATAAAACAGTTACAAGAATAGTATTAAATCAGAACATTAAAATCATATAAAACTAGTACAAGAATACAAAAAAACCAGGTTCAATTCCTAGAAACATGAATATATCATATATCTCTTTCTCAAAGAGTACATATACATTCCCGCTAAAAAAAGTATGGTGTATCTCCAGTCAGCAAATATTTAAATTTTCTCTCTTTGATGAAAAATCTCTAAATTCTTATACTTCTGGTAAGAATATGATCCAAAAAAGATTTTCTAAGTTTTCTCTCTAGTAAACTTGAAGAGTTCTCTCTTGTAAAATCACTCACTTCAACGGAAAATTTTCCATCAAGAATTTAAAGCTTACTCTAGCCAGAAACTTCCCATGTATCCCTCATTCAGATCTACATTAAGGTACATTTTCCACAAGAAAAAAAAAACAAAAAATATATGCTTATGCATATTTTTCAGAACAATCAAACATTCATATGTAAGAAAATACAAAAAATACAAAAAATTTTAGTTTGGTAAATGTTGTATATGATGCACCAATATCTCTTAAACATGATACCACCTTGTGATGAGCATAGCAGAGACCTGGTTTCAATCCCTAAATGGTTGTAAATGACCATTAAACATATGTTTCAGCAAGGACAATGTTTCAGCAAGGAAATGGTTGTAAATGACCATTGAGCATATGTTTCAATCCCTAGATAGAGGAGGATGTTTGATGGTAGCTGGTTGATCCACTACCCATTTGGAAACAATACTCACATTCACATTCACCCAATCTTATAGGGAAAAGAAGTGTGATCTTTTGATCATTCAATTAAAATATTCTACTCACCTTACTCGATTTCTTATGATTTACTTTTTTTTTAATTCTAAGTCCATTCAAAAAGCTGATACAAATTTTTATAACTATCGGTGATGTCATATTAGGTTTCAAATATTTTTGATCAAAGTCTACAACAAAAAATATCATGGCATATACTAAGATTTTCCATACAAAAGTTTTCAGTTTACAGTGACATTTTTAGTACCTTTAAATGTATTTGAAGTGGTCAATATATGTGACATAAACTAGGCTTATAATATTTGGTGGTACACTATTGAACTATAAAAAATAATGTAATTAAAAAATATTACTATGTATAGTTCCACTCAGTTGGTATACAGGGGCGGAGTCAGCGTTGTGGATGTGGGTGCAAGTGCATCCAATAAGATATAAATGTTAAAACTTTTACTATGAACAAACAAACTAAATTGGCTCAGTTGGTTACTGTGTACCCATAAAATTTAGAGAACACAGGTTTGAATCCCCCCTAATGCCTCTTTTGCACCCATTAATTAGTTTGTCTAGATTTGCCCCTGTTGGTATCCCAGAAATAATTAGATCCATTCAAAAAGGGGAAGTTTACTAGTCTCCAAAAGTTGAAAAATGACTCAAGTAGTGCCAATCTTTGGTAATTACTAGAAGAGTGTTTTGTACCGATTTTACCCTCTTTGCATGTGTTGACAAAGCCGTAATAACGAAAATGTCATTAATGAATTTCTCAAAAATCCGTGAAAAGCTGAATAAGTCTACCATTCTTTTGATGGTAGACTTATTTTGAGGCTATAGACTTATTTTGAGGCTATAGACTTATTTTGAGGCTATAGACTTATTTTCAAATCTGTAGACTTATTAGAGAACTCATAGACTTATTTTGGTAGACTTATTTGTACGTTGTGGTAGACATATTTTGATTGGTAGATTTATTTTGATATGATGGTAGATTTATTTCAGAATGGTAGACTTTTTTTCAAATGATAGACTTATTTTTTGAATGATAGACTTTTTGATCTGAATGGTAGATTTATTTTTATTTGACGGTAGATTTAATTTAGAGTGATAGATTTATTCTTAATGGTGGTAGGCTTATTTAATACATAGAGATGGTAGATTTATTTTAGAGGTGGTAGACTTAAAGGGTTGTGATAGATTTATTTTCTTTTACGATAGACTTTTTTATGAATGTATGTTGTGATAGATATATAATTAGTGATGATAGACTTATCAAGATGTGGTAGACTTATTTCTTATTGCGATAGATTTATGTAATCTTTCGAGTTTTACTCAAACATGCTGAAGTTGATAGACTTATTAGGGTTATAGTGGTAGATTTATCTGATAAAATAGAGTATGGTGGTAGACTTCTATATTTATGACTTATTTCTTACTTGAATGAATTTCTAACGCAAACGCTGATTTCAAACGCCAATCTATATAAGTCTATCATCATTAGAATATAAGTCTATCATCATTAAAATCATAAATCTATCATAACTAAAACGAATATACTTTTCAAATTTTGAAAATTGAAATTATTTATTATTAAATTCAAATGTAAACGTTATTCTAAAACGCAATCAATTAACTCTAAATATGAGTTAAAAAATACAAACGCTAAACGTAAACGCTAATCGTAAACGTTTTTATAAACGCTAATTGCAAACATTTTTTTAAAACTCTAATTATAAACGCTAATCGCAAACGTTTTTGTAAACATATTTTTTTGTAAATGCTAATC
>KE154410.1:175789-197664 GCA_000411075.1 Sisymbrium irio | reverse complement strand
TATTCTTATTTCTCTTATGCAATCTTATTCAATTATGATTTCTGTTTCATTAATTATGTCTGAGTAATTTGCTAGTTAGGTTTAGGGTTTCTCATTAGGGATTTCATGGACTGTTAGGTTGATTGGTTAATTAAGGATTCTGAACACTAGTTCTTCATCTAGGTTGTGGTTAATGCTTAATCTGAACTGACGAGTTAGATTATTGATCTTAGGTTGATTCTCGCAACGAAAGTTGGTTAATTAGCTAGAAAGAATCCTAGATAAGCAAAATACCTATCTGCAAAGAAATTTGATTTAGGGATTTTGTGAACAGATGGAACCTGGAATTATTGCATGTTTAGAATATAGAACTCGCAAAGAAATTTGGTTTTCTAGGTTGTTAGACATAGATAGTTTTCGCAGCGACAGCTGGTTCACTTTTTCATTGTGTTTCGAGTTCTAGAACCTAACAGAATCCTGATTAACTGATTAGCTTGAATTCATGATTTCTTGAGATTACCGTGAGCCTGACGTTTTTTCCATCTGAACTCACAAACCGATTTATTGCTTTTTTTGTCTTTTAATTACAATTATTCTTGTTTAGCTTAATTCGAAAGCCTAATAGTCTATTGTGTGATTCTTGAATCTCTGTGGAATTCGACCCCTAAATATTACATCGATCTCTTAATTGAGAGAATAGCTCTAGGGACTATATTGAGCAGATCATTTACTTTAGAAGAAAGCATCCTTTTTATTTAAGGAAATATTCTATTTTAAAAGTGCTCGTGAAAGTGTGAAACTAACCGTTTCATTTACATTTTACACTTACTTCTCTTCAGTGCACATAATTACTGTTAACAACATTATATTGGTCTATAAGTGTAATGCTCCGACATGCACGTTCATAGCCTCTCCACGTCTTTCGCCATGGTCTAGTATTCGATTCATTTAGGAAAACTCAAAAGAATATCGACTGGTCCTACATGTAAATCATCTCTGTTTTTTTTTTTGTTTTCCCCGTACTTTTTATCCTCACATACACTATTACCAAAAGTTCCTAACAGCCACTCATTTTAGATTGTTCAAAACTCCGATACCAGTTTAAAGAGCGGAAATTCGGGAAATAACTGAAACCTAACGTTGGAAAAGATGAACAGAGATTCAGAGCTCTGAGAAACAATAGCAAAATAGAGAGGAGATCACATGGGTGGTATTTGCAGAAAAAATAAATAATAATAATATACTAATAACTGAAAAATAATTTATTTTTGTTTGGAAGTGTCACAAGCACTTCCTAGCCACAAATGCTCCACTGTATTGTACTCTTTAGTACATTTGCCATTTTCCAAAGTCCGTGATTAACGCTCTTTAACGGCACCTCTGCTCTGCAGGTAGAGAGGGACACGAATTGACACATCTTGAAATGTTTTTTCAAATATGTCTGGAGCAAAATCATTTCATTTATTTTGCAAATCAACAATAAAATCCAAGATCAATTATTAAAAAAAATTCGTACAAAATTAAACTTTAACCAAATGTTTCATAGAATCATATTTGTATACGATAGTTTGGCTTTTGTTGCTTACAAACACAAAATAAAAATAAATGGGTGGTAAATAATCAACATAAATATCTCTACAAAAGAGTCCTAATACTAATACCAATTTGTTTGCTTTTGAATTCTCTGTTTACAGAATAAATTATATAAAAAATATAGAAAAATTTCTCGTATCTCAAAAATTCTTTTATATGTATGGGAGAAAAAAACAGATGATTTAATATTGAATGTTCTACGCGCAAAAAAGAAAAAACTCAAAGACGGACAAACGTCAAAAGTCGAATCCGCTGTAATTTGTACAAGCTTGCATCCACCTGGGCTATATGCAGGAATTATCGGGCAATGAGTAAACATGACATTAAAAATAGACGAAAAACACTTGACTACACCCGTTGATCCTAAAAATCTGTACCTGATGCAGATACCACCAAACATGGTTCAGTATCCAATCCTAGCCGGAGCAAGGTAAAACACTATTAAAAAAAGATCTCCCCTTAGCTACGAAGAAAATCCAGCTCCCTACTTTGAAAGCATATATGTACATATTATAAGTTCGCATTCTTCAATATTTCAGAGTTCTCTTTCTCATTTCTCAAACCTAGATTTAATCACTTTTTATGATAAATCTTTTCCGGTCCTAGACTCTTAATTCACTTTAGTCATTTTAATATTGATTCTGCTTGACGTGGACACGAATACTGTACTCGTAACTACAAGTTCGTGGGGATGCGTAGAAGACTGGTTATTTAATGGAAATATATATACTTTTCTCTGACATCTGAATAGATCTTTTCCAGCGCCACAACGGCGATTTGTATAGGGTTTATACATATATAATCTTTTTAAAGAATCTAAACTATAACTATCACTTTCTTTAACCCAATGGTTGATTTGAATAGAATTATTGGAAATCATAAAAGAATACACTTGTAAGATCAAGTTTGAATGATGTAACGGACTAAAACAAATTATTATTCACCAACATATTAAACCCTAATCGTTAATCTCTGGTAGCGTTGGCTTGGTCCTTTTCAAAGAGGGTGAACCTTATCTGTTGTCTCTAGTTCAGTCCACAATGATTTATTCCCCCCAAAAAGTTATTATCAAAGGTTGGTCCCGAATATGAAAAGAACTATGAATTAAATGCTCAGAACATCTTGGTTATCAAAATATTGTAAAAGTAATAAGGATTAACAATTAGCTTTCCCTCATCTACCCAGGTACACAATATTCTATGTTTGAGGTTTGACACGCTCGGTCTAAGTTTCTAATTTTCTATGATTGATCCTTCATAATAAATAAGGTTATATTCAGTTTTATTTTGTCAAAGCCTTCAAATAAATATCAGGCCGTACTGAAACAAAAAATAGTTCCGAGCCAACTTTTAACAGCCTAAAAGTTGTGCGTTTTAAACTTACAAGTACATATCATACTAAGAAATAAATCCACATAGCATTTATGGGTTATCTTGTTATGAACCAGGTGGAGATCAAAGGGACCATAGTGTCATAATAGGACCAACCAAAAAATGGCTTTAACCTCCAGTGTTTTTTGCCATTGTGTGTGTGGCTTCCACACATATTTCTCACTTTCTCTCTTAGACACATAGGCGTACACAACACATGCATGTCTTTATAAATATTTACACCTCACCCCTCAATACCCACCCAACTCCCTCTCTCTCTCTCTCCAAACACAACCAAAATCTTTTCTCTCGAAACCACCCAAAACATAAGAAAATGGCTATCCTCAAGAAATCTACAAAACTTGCTCAAACAGCAATGCTCAGGCAGATTCTGAAGAGATGTTCGAGTTTGGGGAAGAGGAATGGAGGAGGAGGATACGAAGAAGATGGTCTCCCACTTGATGTACCAAAGGGACACTTCCCTGTCTATGTAGGGCAAAACAGGAGCAGATACATAGTTCCCATCTCCTTCTTGACCAATCTTGACTTTCAGTGTCTCCTGAGAAGAGCTGAGGAAGAGTTTGGTTTTGATCACGACATGGGTCTCACTATTCCTTGTGACGAACTCTTCTTTCAAGATCTGACTTCCATGATCCGATGAGATCTATATAGTTTCAACAAGAAGATCAAGAAAAAGTAAGCTGAAGGAGAAGGAGATGGAGATGGTTAAAGATGAAGTTTTTTTTCTATTTTTTGTAGCTTCTCTTTTTTTTTTAAACATCCTCTCTCTTTTCTTTAGTTTATGATGTTTCCTATATCTTCTCTGTTTTTTTTTGTTCCCTATTTTTAAAGCTCATCTAGGGTCTTTTTTTACGGGTCAAAATTAAATTTGACTCGTCTAACCAAAAAACCCACGAGATGGAAAATTTTAGGTTAATTTGGATCTGTGAAGAAAGCTTGTAATATTTTCCTCACGAATATTTGGTCTGTTATTAAATCTGTGAGAGGGGTTAATTATAATTTTCTGCATACTACATCCAATAAAAGCTAAAAAGCCTCAACTTTAGATTAATCTTCTTAACCAAAAAAGGGGAAAGAAAAATGTTTTTTTTAAGATGTCGAACACTTTTTTTTATAAGGAATTTGAATCCTAGATTTATACATCTCCTAAGACAATGGTCAAAACTCAAAACAGATCACAAATACTATTGACTATGATTAGTCGTCTCTCTCTATGCATAAAACACTTACGGAGAACAAAGATCATGTGAAACAGAAAGGTAATTACCAAACCTTTAGGTAGATATATATTCAAACATGGGTTGGTCACTTACGTAACGTTTACTTTTGTTTCCAAATTTTTTTTTGTAAACTACTTTCATGATCGCTCGATTCACTCGTATACATATTTTGGAACATACCGCATACGATTCGCATATGAATACTGAAGTGTTTTTCTATGACTAGCTAAAAATTTTAGTTCCTAAAACATTTGAATTTACGGTCTTACCACCAGAATGATTTTAAATTTACCACTTCGTTTTCCTTTTTTTTGCCAACTCACGGGTTTGTTTTATTGTCCGTGGGGTAGCTGTTCTTAATTCATTTCTTAATGTTTTCTTTTTGTCTTGTCTTTCTGCCCGAGGATTTGTCTACGTGCATGATAATAGGTTTATTGTAATAAAATCTTCTTCTTTTGTAAAGGTATATTGCCTTTATATTACATTTTTTAAAACACATGCCTTTATGTTACATAATATATACTATATGAAGGAAAAACAAAACTGTACTACATGATATATTAATATAACATAAAGCAAAAGAAAATGAGTAATAGTGATGAAGAGTAGTTGTGTCCAAAACTTTTACAAAAACACATTTAGCTGTATCTTGCGACCCTTAATCATGTTTAGGGCCGCATATATATCACAATCAACTAAAAATTTAATCAATGAGAGGAAAAAACAATATCATTATATTATCTAGTACGTATACAGTACAATACCTATAAATTAATACTTAATAAATGATTATATTTATTTTTTAAATTAAATATTTACGTAGCCATTGTTTTCCAAATTAAATTATTAAAAAACTTATCAAATTTTTTTGATAAAATAATATATGTTCAAAAATGGCTATGTAAATATCTAATTCCATTAACATTATAAATTAATACATAAATACAACTTGCTTTTTTCAGTTCATTTTTGAAGGAGTGAAGAAAAGTAACAGACTCTCAGAGTCTCAAAGCATTTTGAATGACCCGCAAAAGCGGACTAGTTGACAAAGAATGCTCCTAGATCTTCTGTGTTATATTGTTTATATAGATTATGTACCTCCAGCTTATATTTCGATCAATCGGTTTAGCTCTCGTCCTATTTATTTGTTGACAAGATTTTCTTTTACCAAAATATTAGTCTACTTAAAAAATAATGAAATTTCGTTGAAGCGTGTTGGGAGTAATATGAGATTGAAATTGGGATTCTACAATGCGTTGGATGAAGCACTTGCGGATGTGGTGAAGATGGATATAACCTGATTATTTCACGATTATTAAGCATCCAATGGATTTAGGAACTGTAAAGGGAACATATTCAAATTCATCAGAGTATTTTAAATTTTTGCTGATGTCCGTCTTACTTTCTGCAATGCAATGACAGATAACCCGCCACGCACTGAAGTTTATAAGATGGCTGATACTCTCAGCAAGTTCTTTGAAGTGACGTGGAAAAATATTGAGAAGAAGTCTTCCAGAAACCAAATCTCAACTAAGTAACTCTGGTAATCGTGCTGACAAAGAGACTGCAATGCCTGAGCCTTTGACTTTACATGAGAAAGATGAATGCAGTGAACCATAAAATCTTCTTAGAGCCTGCTAAACAGGTTATGGCAGATGAAGGTAGAGTAAAACTTGGAAATATTTGTGGTCTTTGATAGAATCCCGGTATATATAATAAATTTCTTGAGAGATCACAGCTATAAGGAAGAGGGATCTGTAAATGATGAGATAGAGATTGAAATTGATAATACTTAGTAATGATGCCTTGTTCCAGTTGTGGGATCTCTTCGATGAGTTAACCAGAAGAAAGTTTCAAATGGTGAACCTTGTGAATTAGTTATATATCTCCTTCTATGTCTTATGTTTGATACGCTTGATAACATTTTGACAAACGAAGAAAGTTTTCTGAGGTAGCTTTTGCATGGGTCAAGGCCAGGGAGATGCAACACTATAATGGTTAGTATGCATCTGTGTTTGTTTGTTTGAAAAAATGTCTTATGTCCTGCTGTGTGATTAAATTGTCACTTTCTTCCTCTTTACTTGGATTGGAGGACGAGGATGTTGACATTGGTAATAATGAGGATTCTAGATCTCGCATCTCTTCTGTCAGGACAAAGAAGGATATGGAAGTGTGGAAGTGTGGAACTCCAGTGGTGTGTTCTATTCATCTTATTATGTTATATTCATTAGTCTTGTTCTCTGTGGAACCAATGCAAATGATATTTAATTGTTGCATTTCTTATATGTACTTTCACCCTTAGAACCATCTTAGTTCTCTCTAGACCACTCATCTTTCCTCTCTAATTTTATTATTTGGACGGTTCTTGTTACGATGAAATTTTTTTTTTCAGCTGAGAGCAACTGATATTACACGCCTAGTTTAATAGTGATAGACATTCTCTGTTTGTTTTGCTCCCATATCGCTGTTTAGTGTTTACTTTAGTGATCGTGTTATTCCTTGGAGTGCATGTAACTGATCAGACGCGGAGAGTGTGACTAGATCATCGTAATACGACAATATTATTTTCATCATAGGTAAATATCAATGTGGATCATAATTGTATTTATGCCTCAGAAAATGTCTCTTTTTTTAATTAAGTTTTAAATTTTATTCAAAACCAAAGGCTTTGTTACATTGTATGCATCTTGATTTTGAGGTAACACCTTCGAGAGTTATAAATCTTTGGATTTAACACTGAAAACAGAGTATTGCGTAATAGAACAGAATATGTTTGATTTGGTAACCACATTAGTGACCCATCATCGTAAGCTGAACCCCCTTTCCGTTCAATGAATATGATACAGTTTCTTCTGTTCATGTTTATGAAGTTTACAATACGAGAAACGAGATAGTGGGAAAGAGGGTTCTCCGGAAAGTTACAATTTGGACGTGGGAGAACTATCTTGGGTGGAACCAGAAAAGTATGGAAATTATTCTTGTTGTCACGATACGCAGCCTAATAAGTTCTTAATCAGAACTCAAGGCCGTTTCACAAGGGCTTGATCGAAATGCTGAAAACAACAAAGGTAAATTTCACCACCAGAAACTGTGTAATCTCTTGCGTTTTATGCCGCAAGCGGCGTAATTACTTGTATAACCTAAATTAATGTATGGTGTTGCTTTACCTCCACGCCACATACTTAAATACATTTTTGTTTCAATAATAGATTTCTCCTTTGAATACCGTAACTTCGTTGGTTCGACAGAGTCATCAAACTTAACACTCGACCGAATTTTCTTAGAGTTTTACTAGCACTAGTACAACTGAAATCGTGGAATCCAACCAACTCAGAAAACAATATCAAGGAAATATGAACGGTTGAAATACAAAGTACCAAACTTTTCTATCAATAGTTTTGGAAAATAAATCCCCTAGCATTCACTGCTAGCCATAGGGAAGTAGCAGAAAGCTACGATGACATAGGCTGCAATGGCTCCTTTCCACATGGGTCGTTTTGATGGGTTCTCTGGTGTTGACGGGATCTTTGCTTGAATATCAAAAACAACGTTATGACCTCCATACGCAAAAGCTATTGTCCCCAATCCACTTAACACGTCTAACGGCACCGAGTTTGTTCTATTTTTGTACCCGTACTCCACATTGTCTGGGACATCCTTTGCCAGTGAGGCTACCCAAGCCAATGTGGAATAGCTGTGGGAGAGATAGATGATAATTAACGAGCAAAAAATATAAAGATTTGAAAAAACCCCTTCAGTGACACAATTAAGGGGCTTTTCGTTTCCTCATTTCACATTTCCATCCAAATGATTCATATAAATGCTTCATCTGGATGCTCTATTTCGATGATGTTAGTTATAACATTTGGTTATTCATCTAAATGATACATTCAAAATTTTCACCGAAACCTCAAAATTATATTTATCACAATATCGAAAAATAAAAATTTTCTAATAAAACTACAAATTTTCATTTTTCCGCTAAAATAACAAAATTTTGTTTATCTATTTTGCCGATGAGTGTATCTCCGGTCGTATTCATCGTAGCCATTTAGACTTTAAATTTTTAATATAATTTTCTGTTCAAAAAAAAAAAGCTTTCATCTCTAAAAACATGATTTTGCATTTCCGGCCAAATATGTTTTCTACTACAATTATGTTTCCGAATTTTCACTCTAAAAATTTGGTTCCGCATTTTTTCGCTCAAATATCATTTTCTGTTTTTTTACCAAATTATAAATCTGATTTTTCACATCTATAAAATGTGATTCCGTATTTTGCTAGAATTATGATTCCAATTCCACTGTGATTCCACATTTTCTTGTTAAAATATGATTTTTTTTCTTTTCCCTCCAAAATCATATTTCTTTGATCTTGTTTTTTTAATGAATCAGTTCTACCTAATGGTCTTAATTGAAAAACTTGCTTAAAACTAATTCAGATGATCCATCTAGATGATATCCGGATGATATGATGCTTAATTTTTGGTACTAACAGACACCAGTTCTCAGTTTAATATAGATGAAACATTTGAATGGAAAGAGTTGACTGACGAAAAACACTAATATTTCTCTTCTCTCCATCTTTTGTTTTCTATATTAGATACTCTACACAGATCAAGCTACTGATGAGTTTCCGCTTTTGTACGGGTTAGGGCCTTACTTAAGGTAAAATGTGATTATACAATTTTGGGGATAAAATGTTATTTTGTGGTTTTGGTGGAAAATAATTTTACGACTTTGACTTTGACAGAAAAATTTAATTTTACGGTTTTTGCGAGAAAAATATGATTTTCCGATTTTGACGGAAAAACGTGATTTTATGGTTTTAGTGGAAAAATGTGATTTTCGGTTCGGGTTTGACATATATATAACATATATAGGGTATTTTAGAGTAATCCTAAATTTTAAATTTAGGGTATCATTCAGATTACTTTAATAGTATAGGGTATTTATAAGGTAATTAGTAAGAGGGTATTTTCTAAGAGGATATCCTGATGATTAGTTTAGGGTAGGGTAATTTATCCAAAATAACACGCGTACTTACCTTACAGACATGGCGGCAGCTGCCAAAGAGACACCGGAAATGGAGTTGAAGTGAGAAGAGGCAAAAATCAAAATGAAGTGTCGGATATTCATCTTGTTGCAATTGTCATCTCGCACAGAAAGTTGATAAACCTTTTTCATCATTTCACCTCCTGTCACCATATAGATAATGCACGCACTGGTTTCAAGAAGAAGTTGTAGGGGCACGATAATGAACACCTAACTTTTTGCCAAAGGCTGCCTGACCCAGCTCGTGGTATCGATAAAACCGTTGCCCTTCAAACATTTCGTGCATTTCAATCATATGCCAAAGCGTGTATAATGTGATGACCCATGACAGGACCAGCACCACTACCCCAGGTCCCCTGAAAAAAGACGAAACTGGTAAATTATATCATCGCCAAGAGTTTATATTCTCTAATAATGATTTGGTGTTAAATTTTCACTTGTCAGAAGAAGGGGGATATTTGAAAAGAGATATACCATCCAAGACTTGACATGGCGTATGGAAGACCAAGAACTCCAGCACCAACTATGGCAGTCACGTTGTGAAAAGCCGGATAGTACCAATTGGCAGTTTTTGATGCTGTGATTGGAAGCCGATCCAGATCAAATGGTTGATGATCCTGGAAGTATCTCACAACTTTTAAGTTCCCAATTTACTTTTGCAACATTATAATCTTACGAATACATACATCAAGCATCAAGAGGGAAACTCTTTCAAGAAGAACTTTTGTAAATTCATCTTACTATTTAACAGAGCATATCATTATTGTCATAAACAGCATACCTCCGCTAGATGTTGTTGGTTTTGGATTTGGTTGGATGGACTCGGGATCTTCATCATTGCAAACACACACCAACTTAAGAATGTTGTGACTTGTGTAGCAATCTTTGTGCCCTTTTCTGTGCTTCCAAAAGTTGTATGCAAGAGAGAGAGAAAATGAAAGTTTACTTTGACCTAGCTGAATATGTTAGCTGTGCCTTGAATGATCTATTCTATATATATTTTTTGTTTGATATTATTACCTGGAAATTTCTAACGTTGTTCAATCCGTTTATTCGTATTAAAAAATAAAGTGGTCGTTGATTGGGATACATGTTCATATTGACTCCCTTGGTTATATAGAATATGATTTTGTCACTATTGAACAATTTCTGTGATTCTGAGTATAAACTGGGATTCTTTGACCATTAAGTGCCATTTATGCAGTTTTTTGGTATTTAATTTTCAGTTTATAAATAATATTATCCAAATTAAAAACTCAATATATATTATAGACGGTTTGGTTCATATTTGAAATTTGTTTTGTTTTGTCTCCGATCTTCGTTTTCCAAGAACTTTTTGATTTTGAAATAGTTATTCCAGTTTTTCTTTTTTGTTTTTTTTTGGGTGGTCATGTCACCTCCAATTTTGTTTTGTCTAACTTTGGTTTTGTAGAGTGAATTCATTTAAACTATATGAACATATGGTTCGATTTTCAGATCAGCTATTTTGGTTTGGTTTGGTTTGGATCAGGTAATTAGGATTAAGCGCTCCTACGTAGATCTTTTAATTTGGGCGGTTACGGTCGTGGGGAAAAAAAAGAGTTTTAAAAGCTTGGACTATGTAAGCAAATGTAAAATCCACCTCATTACATACGATAAAAAGACATGATGAATCCATATCCTAATCCAAAACTAATCAAAATCAAATAAAACTCGTTTCCAAAGCATATGCCTCAAATCTTCCAACATTTAATAATTTTGACATTCTGAACCCTACTTTTCATACGAGTCTGCATTTGGAATTGTGTTTTCTCAAACCGTAGCTAAACAACAAAACAAATCATAATCCGACCAGCCAAAGAAAATCAGAAAAAGCAACCATTATTGTTTTCAAGTCTCCTACAACGAAAAGTCTTTTAAGCCATTATCTATAGAAATATCGATGTAACTACTTAGAACAAACCACATTCACATGTCACAAACCAAATCACCCCCAACACTTAAGCACGCTCTCCTCTGATCCTGCGAGCGAGTTGAATGTCTTTCGGCATAATGGTGACACGCTTAGCATGAATGGCGCAGAGGTTAGTGTCCTCAAAGAGACCCACAAGATATGCTTCTGCAGCCTCCTGGAGTGCAAGCACAGCGTGGCTCTGGAAACGCAGATCAGTCTGCAACCAAACCACAGAGACAAATCAGCACAAAAGGTTATATAGTGACGAAACATGAAGAAGCTGAAACCTTTCCACCTTTAGGGAACTCAATCAAGTGATTACGCACAAGGGTTACAATGATATGAACCATGAAGTACACATTACCTTGAAGTCCTGGGCGATCTCACGAACAAGCCTCTGGAAAGGGAGCTTCCTGATCAACAACTCAGTACTCTTCTGGTACTTACGGATTTCACTGTGAAACACAAAAACAAGAAACAGAGTTTTGTCATCAAATCAAAACACAACCCAATAGACACAATGTTAATGAATTTGGAGAAAAAAGGAAAAAAAAAACAGATGAGAATACCGAAGGGCAACAGTTCCAGGACGGTAACGATGTGGCTTCTTGACTCCACCAGTGGTTGGGGCAGACTTACGTGCAGCCTGAAATTAAAAAAAAACATACGTTTATAACTAAGATCTAACAATGTCTTTAACCAAATCACACAGATAAAAACGTGAGAGAGCACTTAGTTATAATACCTTAGTAGCAAGCTGCTTCCTTGGAGCCTTTCCTCCAGTAGACTTACGAGCTGTTTGCTTTGTACGAGCCATCTGAAATCATATTATATTAAAACAATATTTAGACCCTAAAATCAACAAGATTACATATGAAATCGAAAGCGAAACCCTAAAATCAAGAATCGTCGACGAATCAAAACAATTTCAGAAACAGTAGATTGATCCTACCCCAAATAAACAATTTTGATTCTGTACAAAATCTACCGAAAGCGATTCTTCTCTAACCTAAAACCCTAAATTCACAAGACGAATCGCCGGCGAAAAAAAAGATGATTGGTTATCAAAGACTATAAATTTCAGAAGACGACTACAGAAGACTCAACAATCAAATTAATGAAGAATTCCAAGAAAAGAACGAACAAATTCATAAAGTCGTACCTTCTCTGTTCTTTGCTTCGGAGAACCCTTTCTCTCTGCTTTCTCTGTGAATATAAAAATTTAAGCTTTGATAGCGGAAAAAGAAGATTGTGAGGAAGTAAACTCACGTGAACGGGTATTTATATATACGCAACCAATGATGATGGTACAGAAGATGGACGATCGGACGGTTATTATCACACAAACGAATATGGTAAAACCAGATTGACGATCGGACGGTTATTAATCGCACAAACCAATAATGGTAAAAACAGAATGATGATCGGACGGTTACTAATCGCGCAAATGAATGAATGGCAAAGCAGATTGATGATCGGACGGTTATTATCACTCCTCAAGTTTGTTTCTCAATTTTTTTCAATCGGACGGTTTACGACAATGCCACGACATGTGTTTTCTGACACTCATTTGACGGCCCAGATTAAACTCCAAAAACCAACTTATTTTCAAGACCTAGAACACAACACCGAGCCATTGATGTTTAATCTTATCAAAGCATTTGGGCCATTATGGGCTCTAGTTGTGTGTATATTTACACTTTTATGGGTTTAATTAAATTGTATTTTGGGTTACTATGGGCTTTAGTTGTGTATCAAACATTTACACTTTTATGGGCTTAATTATATTGAAGACATTAACACTAAATTATGATATAGTTTTGAAAAAAAAACATTTAAATGAAATGCTAAACTCGAGACTCGAGCCTTATTTCGAATTTCAAAAAGACATTTAATAGCCCCAAATAAATTAAAAATTAAAAAACAGTAAAAGGAAAGAAAAAGATTCGGCAGGTGGCGAAAACACGGTCAAAAGAATCAAAAACCCTTCGCCACTCGGCTTGTAATCAATCACTTTCACAATCACACACAAAAAAACAGTTTAGCCTTAAATAAGACCAAACAACAACACAAAACCTACGAAACTCATCACTTTTTGTCTGCTCTCAAACCATCCATGGCAGCCACCACCAACTTTACCTCCTCTTCACTCTCTTTAATCCCCAGACCAAACAACCCTTGTACCAACAACAATAAACCACCTCTCTCTCTCCTCCCAAAACCCTTCCTTAAACCTTCCCCACTTTCTCTCTCCTCCTCCTCCTCTTCTCCTCCTTTCCTCGTCCATGGAGTCTCTCAGTACTTCTCCACTGACTCCTCTCTCTCACAAACCAAAGACCTTTCTCTTCCCTCTCTTGATCACAACGAAGAAGAAGACGACGAGAAGCCTCGAGAAGAGTGCGGAGTCGTCGGAATCTTCGGCGATCCGGAAGCTTCACGTCTCTGTTACTTAGCCCTCCACGCGCTTCAACACCGTGGTCAAGAAGGTGCAGGTATTGTAACAGTTAGCAATGAAAAAATTCTTCAGACAATAACAGGTGTTGGGTTAGTCTCTGAGGTTTTCAACGAGTCAAAACTCGACCAACTACCTGGAGAATTCGCTATAGGTCATGTCCGTTACTCAACTGCTGGAGCCTCCATGCTCAAGAACGTTCAGCCTTTCGTCGCTGGTTATCGTTTCGGGTCCATAGGTGTTGCTCACAATGGTAACTTGGTGAATTACAAACAGTTGAGGGCTATGCTTGAAGAGAACGGTTCGATTTTCAATACTAGCTCTGATACTGAGGTTGTGCTTCATTTGATTGCCATCTCTAAAGCTAGACCCTTTTTCATGAGGATCATTGATGCTTGTGAGCAACTTCAAGGTGCTTACTCGATGGTGTTTGTTACTGAGGATAAGCTTGTTGCTGTTCGTGACCCTTATGGGTTTAGGCCTTTAGTTATGGGTAGGAGAAGTAATGGAGCTGTTGTTTTCGCTTCTGAGACTTGTGCTCTTGATTTGATTGAAGCTACTTATGAGAGAGAGGTTTATCCTGGTGAGGTTTTGGTTGTGGATAAAGATGGTGTCAAGTCTCAGTGTTTGATGTCTCGTAATGAGCCTAAGCAATGCATTTTCGAGCATATCTACTTCTCGTTGCCTAACTCGATTGTGTTTGGTCGATCCGTGTATGAATCTAGACATAAATTTGGGGAGATTTTGGCTACAGAGTCTCCTGTTGAGTGCGATGTTGTGATCGCTGTGCCTGACTCTGGTGTTGTGGCTGCTCTAGGTTACGCTGCTAAGTCTGGTGTTGCGTTTCAACAGGGACTGATTAGGTCTCATTATGTAGGGAGGACGTTCATAGAGCCGTCACAGAAGATCAGAGACTTTGGTGTGAAGCTAAAGCTGTCTCCTGTTCGTGGGGTTTTGGAAGGGAAGAGAGTTGTTGTGGTTGATGATTCGATTGTGAGAGGCACCACCTCGTCTAAGATTGTGCGTTTGTTGAGAGAAGCAGGTGCTACAGAGGTTCATATGAGGATTGCGAGTCCTCCTATTGTAGCTTCTTGTTACTATGGAGTGGATACGCCTAGCCCAGAGGAGTTGATATCCAACAGGATGAGTGTTGAGGAGATTAATGACTTCATTGGGAGTGACTCTCTTGCGTTTCTGTCGTTCGATACTTTGAAAAAACACTTAGGGGAAGACTCTAAGACCTTCTGCTAT
The DNA here is from genome assembly GCA_000411075.1 of Sisymbrium irio. NCBI lineage: Eukaryota > Viridiplantae > Streptophyta > Magnoliopsida > Brassicales > Brassicaceae > Sisymbrium > Sisymbrium irio. The sequence continues at coordinate 182,791 of KE154410.1, read as the reverse complement.
GCGTGTTTCACTGGCGATTATCCGGTGAAGCCAGCAGAAGTTAAAGTGAAACGAGGAGGAGGAGACTTCATTGACGATGGTCTCGTTGGAAGCTTTGACAATATTGAAGCAGCTTGGGTTCGATAGACAAGAGCGAGACCTGCAAAGACGTTTCAATACTATGCTTGCGTTTTATCAATGTGATCTTCTTATTGTCATATTTAGATATCTGTTACTGAATGTGACAAAGTGTTTTTTTTTTACTGTTTTGAAACTTGAAAGATTTTGATCTCTAGTCTCATTTTATGAATCCAATCTTATTTGTTTGCATAAGAGTTTTTTTTTCTTGTAGATGATATTTTCGTTCTGTGGATGATGATGATGTATACAGATTGTTTGCAAGTTGAAAATATTGTTTAGGTGTATATGGTTGTAAGTCCAATCTTTGGATATTGATTACTGAGGTTTCTTAACATCAGATCTTCTTACAACCAAACTAAGTCATGTGCAGTAAAAGCCTAAGCGATCACACTCCATTATACAATCTCATATTGCAGAAAGTTTGATACATAAGAGAAAATTTATCGCCCATATATTGCAGTTTGTGTTAAATCATTCACAGACTCTGATGCTGAGACACCACTCTCTTGGTTTTGAATATGCAATGCAAAGACTGGTTTTTTTTGGTCTCGGTATATCCACTGCAGTTGTGATCATGGATACTACTTTTGCAATGTTTGGTCTGTCAATAGCTTGTTGTTGAATGCATAGCAGACCAATCTGAACACATCTAGCGACTTCAACTGGAGAACACGAGCTTGAAATGTCTTGATCCAATAGATCCACTCCACCAGTCTTGCACCAAGAGTCCCAGGCCTGATATATAGTTTAAAGTTGACACCAGTAAAGAAGTTGTCATCATCATAAATATTGTGGTTTGGAACACTAGGAGGATAGAGAAAAAATCTTACATGTTCAACAAGGGTTTTGCCTTCCTCTCCACAGCTAAAGCTTGAAATCTTCTTCCCACTTATGATTTCTAACTGCAGAACTCCAAAAGCATAGATGTCGGACTTCTCTGAGAACGTCCCTGTCCATGCATACTCAGGAGACATGTATCCTCTGTTTCATATCCCAAATAGTCTGCTAAGTTTATATAAATAAGACTTTGATTGAGCAGGACAAATTGGATATATACTTACATAGTTCCAACAACTCTGTGAGTGTTGTCTTGATGATGGGTTCCTTGAAACATCCGAGCCAATCCGAAATCTGATATTTTTGGGTTCATGTTTTGGTCCAAAAGAACGTTGCTGACTTTCAAATCTCGGTGTATGACCCTAAGGCATGAGTCACGATGGAGATAGAGAAGCCCACGCGCAACACCTTGAATGATGTTGAACCTCTTAGGCCAATCAATCTGAAGTTTTAGCGTCAAATCTAGCCAATAAGATAAATCATATTAATGGGCAAGAAAGAGAATTCTCATTATAGTGAACGTAACATGAAAAATGTAGGGGCAACTGTAGCACAAGGAGCAGACCAAAGAGAAAAGTGTCGAGGCTTTTGTTCACTAAAAACTCATAAATCAGTAGCTTTTCTTCTCCATCAATGCAGCAGCCCAAAAGTCGAACCAAGTTTCTGTGTTGTAGTTTTGAGATGAGCTTTATTTCATTCATGAATTCTTCTGTACCCTGTCCAGAGCTGCTAGAAAGCCGTTTAACGGCAATTTCCTTCCTGTCTAATAGTTTTCCCTACAAGTAAAGTTGCAGACAGTCATTTTGACAGAGACATTATAAGAGCAAAGGGAGAGAATTATCTCTTACCTTATAAACTGGACCAAATCCACCTTGACCTAGTTTATTTGAGGCACTAAAGTTATCAGTAGCAGATCGTATGGTATTCATCTCAAAGAATGTTAAACCTGAGATTTCTTGTGGTTCCAAACCATTTTTCCATGAAGTTTGTGAAACTGCTGAAGAACACCCGAGTTGGCCCAACAAAATCACAAATGTCTGTGAGTTAGCATATAATTTGAAGAAGTGTAGCAAGCTAAAGATCAATAGACAAGCTTCAAGTAAATTTATATATGCAAAACAGTAACTTCCAAAATATATATGAACATATACAATTTGAAGTGTAGATTTAATCACGAGATAGAGATATGAAATAATATAATTTTCTGCTTCAGCTAGTTAAAACTTAAAAGTAAAAGAAAAGCACAAGAAATGAAAGAGAACTAGTATCTTTATGGTGTCTCACCATTTTGTTTTGCTCGGTATCTCCAATACTTATATGAGGCAAAGGCCAAGATCACAATAATGGAAAGGCAGATACCACAAGCGATTATCATGGTTCTCCTGCTTCCAACTGTAACATTTAAAAATAAAACACAACTGTAAGAACGTAAAACCAAGCTGCAATGGAACTGATCACTAAAAAATTGTAAAATTTTTACATAAAAATGAGAGTAAAATTTCTTTCACCTCCACCTAGTTCTGAACTTGCAAGACGGATAGAAAGAGACTCTCCTCCAATGGAATATTTAACTGTGTCAATTAACTCCTGATACCAAAGCAAGCATCCAATTCCAGTAATATAGGAAAAAGCAGTGCAAGAGCAATTGTTGAGACAACCCTGTTGGCATTGATCTTCATCAACAAAGCTTGCATATTCGTAGAAATCTGGAGGCTTTACATTAGACATACGATAGAAGACGTCTGTGCCTTTTCCTTGTGTCTTTGTAGATGAGTTTTTCTGACAAGATAATTCTGTCCGTCTCACACACCCAGAAGTCATGTTCCCCTGCTTCCACTCCTTCATGGCTTTTGGTACAAACCCTTTTATGCAACTACACTTTGTGGGAATGGACGTCACACACAACCCAAAAGGTCCACATGCACCATACAGATCACATGATTCTTTTGGAGACTCGTAGCCAAGACCCCATCCTGTCCCATTGTACTGAAAAAGCTTTGTTGATCCCTCTGATGTTATAATAACACGTGAGAACTCAGAGTTTCTCTGTAAATAAGAGAAGTAACCTGTTCCATTTCCTACATCTTGGGTAATGCTGAATGGACTTGCATATGATTCATCCATTAGAGGTACGCCAGAAAACTTTGTCTTAGCCCATGGACCGCTTCTTCCATACGGTGTCGAGCCTCTCATAGTAAAGACTTGTGCCGGCACTTGCGGCATCATCTGAACTATAAACTCACCAGGGGATGGATCAGACTGGCTTTTCCAAGAAGTCAAGACTCGCTTCTCGCTAGTGGCAAGGTTATACATCAACGATGAACGAGGCAGCATAGTATCACCAAGATTATCAAAACTTTGCCACAAAGTATTTGCTGATGTCTCATCGATGACGACAAGATTTCCGGTATCTAAGAGCTTTGCATGACACTTGTTAGTCGTGGAAGATTTTCTGGTTGACCATACAACGTTTTTACTGCCGTCAAGCAAGATAAGTGTCCCATTTCTGCTGATAGTGAGGTTTGCTACATGGTTTCTTACTGGCTTTTCTCTGTTAGCCACCCATACAACTACACGTGGTGTAACCTTCTTGAACCAGATCCCAAGATACTGATTCTCAGAGTTGTTAGGACTGAAGAATCCCAAATCATACGACCCACCAGGGGAACTCAGTGTTTGTCCCAAGGACAAAGGACTTTCTCTATTTATAACTGCATAACCACTTATTATGGATGTAGTTAACAGGAGCAAGAAAGGAAAGAGAACAATACCCATCTCTCTCACTTGCTCGTCTTCCGATCCAAATCTATGAACAAGATATTATATTGATAAACTGAACGCAACAAGAACAAAATCTCCTCTAGGTGTATCGTATAATGTTATAAGATGTTCTGCATTCTGTTTATATTTTGATGCTTTACATTTTGACTAGGTATTAGAATAAACCAAAAAGATGAATAAACGCTTCCAAAAAGAAAAAGACAATGTAAAGTTGACCTTGACTATCTCAAAGAAAATTGTATTATTCTTCAAACTTATAATATGAAATAAAGAAATTAGCGTCATCACACGGAATAAACTATTGTACTTTGAATATCTCAACTGCACAAAAGAACAAATATTCACACTTCCCTGAATGAAGTCAAGGAACAAACAGTGCTCCAAAATGATGTAAGTTATCCGAATGCTTCGGAATCATATTGTTAACTTGCGTTGTCATGATCATTTGATCAGTTATATGCTTAAATGATAAACGAAGTAACCAGTGAACTACACGTCGATCAACCATATGTATCATATACCGTCATACTCATAGGTTTTATTGCATTGTTTAATATTCAAACACCTCGTTATTTGACTAGGCACTAGGCAGGGTATTCTAATGCTCGAGCTTTTCACATAATCTAATAAAACTTCAACCTTTTCCCCGAATAATAACTCTACGACAGAGATTTTTCAACTTTAACATGTACTATGAAAGACTTGACTTGAAAGGAAAACAGAGTTCTAAGAATGCTTCCAAAACATGAGAATTATAATGAAACATGAGACCCTATTTCAACATTAGAAACTCTCACTTGTCCCACTTTTTCACACATTAAAGCTGTGCGATCAGCGATGTATATTTGGAAGAAGCACATGATAACCATCAGACAACCCACCGGTTTCAACTCAAACAATCTACTGTTTTCTAAGATAAATCCACGTTTTTATGAATCCAGAAAGCACCTAACATGGCACCATATACATTGACAGCTTGCTTAACGGGCATCTGCATAATTAAGTCCCAGCTTAATTTTACTGTCCCATGCTCGACCCTAACTGCCACTAAGGCTGTGATAGGCTTTTAAAGTTTTAAGGGCTATAAAACTAATAAAAGCTACCAAAAGTTCTACCAACTCAAAGTTTTTCTTTTTGTTCATGTTTTCGATGGTTTTAAAGTCAGAATTTAAGACTTAAAAAAAAATAACAATCATAAAAATTACAGCCAACTTTTTTCTAAACCATTATTTTAAAAGTTTTAACAGTTATACTCTCAAATAATCACAACCTAATTCTATTCACAAAATAATATCTAGTTCACACATAACCAAGAAAAAAATTACAGAAAATATTGATTATACAATCCAAGCGTAATGTAGACAAAAATCGTTTTATTGATTTCTCTTAATCCTTATTGATTTCTCTCGATGCTTAACCATTTTATGGGCCCTCCAAACATCATGCCAATCTCAGAACGTAAATTAAAGCATCAAAGAAGCCATCAAAAGGAGAGTAAAATTTACCCCATGATTTGTTGGGAAAAATCAAAAATCTAGGCTTCCTTAAACTATAAATTCTCTTATATCCTCTACTCTTTTCCTTAACCTGTTTGTCAAAATTTTAAATTTCTAGGTCTTTGAATTACTTGTTTTGCACTTTTAGAGGAACTTGAACAACTAGGTGGAGTGTCTTTTGTATGTCGGTGACCATTGATATTGTGCTAACATTTAACTACTCTTGTTGGTAAATATCCAAAACATCAAAGCTAAGATCAGAATGTGACGGAGCTACTATCACTAATTCAGTATTACAAATCCTAGTTCCTTCATGAATGTTCTTTGATTTAATACACCAGTTAAGGATGAGATAATCCAACACATGAATGATCCTCTTGTGTTCACTTTAATTCTTTGAACACAGCGAGGATAGTTAATAAATCACAATCTATTGTAAACAAAAATTATAACAAAATTTATCAAGTTTTTGAAATAGTAAAACATATCTAATATTGATCCTAGTAAACCCATTAATAGATGTTCAAAAAAAAAGTAAAACCATTAATAATATTCCAACAAAATTCGCCATATAATAGTAAAATCGCAACGATATCTAGATATGACTCAAAACTGTTGTTTGCAAGCATATTGTGTTTAGAGAATTCTTTTTTTTTTTAAAAGAGCCGTTGTAGTATAAGATTCAATTGAACGATTTTGTTGCTTTAAACTAGATATCTAGAATTTGTTGCATTTTGTGAAAAAGCCATGTGTATAATAAACAATTTGACCGTTATAATAATAAACTATAAACGGTGTCGTATAAACCCACCGAGTCATATTACTATTAATTACCCTTGTTGTTCTCTCTAATCATTATTTTCCTTTTTGTGATAATTTATTCTCGAATCCAAAAACTAAGGCGAAATCGTCATCTCTATTGTTGGTTGCAAAATCAACAATTCAACCTCCGCAGAGGAGTCGATCAATTTAATCTCCGCCTCTCTCCCCCAATTCCTCAGATGCGGAATCAATCTCAGAGGTGCTATTCTATTCCGAAACCCTAATTCCATCTCTTGCTTCCAAATTAGAGATCTCTTGTTCGTTTTTTCTCACCGGAATCTTCAATTGGAGAGTTAAACTCAGGCACTGAATCAAAATCAAGAGTCTCTCTCGTGTTAATCCCATTTGTTGCGTTTGTTGGAAACTTGGTGTTAGTTGTTAGTAAACTATCTTAAACCTTTTTGCATTTTGATTCTTACTTGTTACCTTAAACCTTTTTGCATTTGCGATCTCCTGTTATTCTCGTTTGGTAAACCTTGAAACTTGTTGGAGAAAATGTTTTTTGTTCTAAGGTGAAATGAGTTTCTGTATCATGTCTTCTCGCGTGTGTTGCTTTGCTTGTGTTCTATTACGATTTTGTTTTCAAAGTAGGCTTCAGTGTTTAGTTTCTAGGTCTCAGGGATTCTTACAAGCGTAACTATTACAAAGAGTTCCAACTAAAGATTTGAACTTTTTAAAAACAAGCAAGACATTGTAAAACAAGCAAGCCTTCTTTAATTCTTTTTTTATTACATTGAGGTCTATGAGAAACGACTCCGTTGTTTTAAGTGATGATAAACTGACATCTTTGGAAAGGCANACTTAATGAACAAGAAAACAAGTATATATATAGCTTCAGCATTTTTAGTTTTCACTAGTCTTAACCAGTATTTGTTTGAAGCGTTTTTCTAATAATTTCAGTTTTATTCGTTTGCTATGTTGATTATTTTTCTAGTGTTTCAAATTC